>JAQPPZ010014273.1:0-72246 GCA_028583015.1 Wollemia nobilis
ATAAGTTTGAGAATTATCAGTTTCTTCTCTAGGAGTGCTCGAAGGGGATTTTAACTAGCCCTAGGAGCCTAGGACTACCCACTCTTGGATGGGAGTTAGAAATCTATCAGACTATTTTTCACTTCAGTAGGGATCAAGGCTAGCAAGAAGTGATGATCTAACAAACTTCCAAAGAAATTTGTGAAGGAGGTTTTGAGTGGTAAGGTCCCCTTGTCCTCAAAGAAGGTTTTCTAGGAAGAGCACTAGATGAGGTGGTCCATTGGGAAAAATATCTCTAACAACTTGAAGGTGGAACCCATCCTAACCTAGTAGATAAAGACAATAGCAAACAAGCAAGTTACAGTACTGGGCACTCTCAAAATAGCTATCAATTTTTTGGTGGATGTAAATAAACAAATAATTGGATTATTGGACATGGTTGCCTCGTGCACAAACGCTCATGATAAAACTAATCCTTAGTTTCTATTTTTGGAATTATACTCCTATAGGGTAGTTGTAGGGTTTGTTCCTAGGTTGGTTTTACACCTCCCAAGCCTTTTTTTTTGCTTTTGTTGTAGCCCAGGTGGACCTTTGTATTTCTAGTATCCTATAGGGGTTTTTGTTTTGGGTTGTGGGAGCCTCCCAAAATTGTCACCTTTAATTTAAAAAAAATAAAAATTCCATAGCTATAAATATATTTTTTGTAGCTACCTCACAATTTCCTAATACTTTTATTTAGGGGTCTTATTCATGCCCTTAATATTCCAAAATATTATTTTCATCATCACTATTTTTTTTATATTTGATTTTGTTTTCCTATAACTATATTCCTCTAATATTGTTTTCTTCTTTGATTTTACTTCTTGGCTTTTCCTCTCCTTTTTCATTGCCATCTAATATTGTTTTCTTCTTTGATTTTACTTCTTGGCTTTTCCTCTCCTTTTTCATTGCCATCAATACTTTCATCTTCATCAATGTATTTAATCTTATAATATTGTTCATAGTGATAAATACAAGGAATAACCTCAAAAGCATATTATTCTTTATGTTGCACTAAATATCCTTAAGTGCAAGGATGCTCTTCCATAGCAATTATTTTTTTATATTTCCTTGGAAAGAATTATATAGAGAAAAATAAATATTATTCACCTAGAATAAACTTGACCTCTTTTTTGTCTTTGTTCTAAAATTTTTCAACACATATTTTTTTGCATCTTTAATTACTTTTGAATTTGAACTTACATATTGTACTTTCTCATCCATTATATTCTTCTTTGTTTCTTCTAATGGTTGATCATGTGAGCTACGATGGCCTTTGCTCTATGATGTTGTAGATAGTCTTTTTAATTGCTTATTTTGGAGTGGACTATCCTTGATCTAATCTAGTTTCTATTACCTTATTATTTTCTTGCTTCATCTAGAACTTTATCTCATGACCAATTTTTTTCTCTTTTTTCATAGTTTTCACTTTGCAATCTCTTGCCATATGTCAAGTCTCATAACAATTGTGGCATTGAAATACAATATTTTAATAATCTAGTTATTGATACCATTATCATTATTTAGATTTAATCCTAATAAATTGTGGCAACATGCTTAAAATATCCATAGAAACACATATTTGGGTATATAGCATGCTTTAGTTCCTTAATAGTTAGTCCTTCTTTGATGAATTCCCATAGGGTATTTTTAAT
Organism: Wollemia nobilis; assembly: GCA_028583015.1. Taxonomy (NCBI): domain Eukaryota; kingdom Viridiplantae; phylum Streptophyta; class Pinopsida; order Araucariales; family Araucariaceae; genus Wollemia; species Wollemia nobilis. Next base: position 1,674 of record JAQPPZ010014273.1, read on the forward strand.
ATTATTGAAAATCTCCTTATTGATAAGTTGATTTGAATGTCTAAAAATCCTAACCCACATTAGAATATTTTTAATAGTTTCTATCATGACAAAATATTTTTCTGCATGGTCTTAAATAAAGGGTATTTCTCCCATTTAAACAATGGGTCACTAGCCATTATTTTATCCTTTATTTTCAAAATAGAAAAAAAGTCATATAGTTATTTGAATTCAATCTTGAGTTCCACATGATCCAATTTTGAATCTCTAAAAACCATGGATAATATACATGGAATTTATATATTAACCCTCTAGTTTTAAGAATCATAATATCATGCTTGATCATATTATCCTTGATAATCAATTTTGTGTATCATCTACTACTTGGATCAAACTTTCTATGTGTTGTTCTTATGCTTATCTCCAACATGGGCTTCCACACTTCTACTAATCTCTAACTTCGACATCCATAATTTCAACTAGGGAACCCTATTTTGTAGGCATCTTGACTTCTCATTAAGGCCTTACCACCAACTCAAATGTATAATAATAAATAGACCTATTTTAATCCATATAAAAATTTAATAGAAATATAAAAATAAAATTTATATTTAAATATTGTCTTAAAGAATATAAAATATGAAAGTAAAATTTAAGCCTAATATATGTTGATTAAAAAATGGTTGTGCATTTACCTTCTATGAAGACTTGAGAAGTATGTGCACCCACTCTTTCACTATTAACATAGCATACATGCATAAATAAAGTTGATTGTTCCTATGGTGTTTTTTCTTGTGTGGAAAGAAAGGAAATATTTTAAAATTAATATTTATTATTTATAATTTTTAATAAAATAAATTTATATAATATTTTGATATTTTATTTCTATTTATTATTCTATGTTTTTGATGAGATCGATTTTTATTTTAAAGTTAAAATTACAAATTATTTCTATAATATTTATAGTTTATTTTAATATTGTTAGTATATTCATAAGAGCAAGGAGGATTTGTGAAATGGAGACAAATTCTACATGGTACCATAGTAGATCATGAACAAATGCATTTAGCTACTTCTAGAAAAAAGATCAATGATCTCAAAACCTGACATGAGTAAACATTGTGATATTTAGTGTTGGTCAATAGGCTATTAATAGAATAATTTAAAACTAAGAGGGGTCTTAGTTAGGGATATACTCTATCACCAAATATATTAATTATTATTTAAGAGATATTGGAAAGGAACCTAAAGAGGACATACACATATTGGCCACTAATCATACTTAAATCTAGTAATAACATTGAAAACATCATCCACAAATAATTAATGTTTGATATAATCCTTTTGGGATGAAAATAATGAAGCCATAAATTTTAATAAGTTACTAAAGAAATATGAAAGAGTGTCAAGGAAAAATGTTAATAGGAAAAAATCCAAAATTTACTATTGGCTTTTGAGCTAGAATATCTTACATTTCAATATTCTAGATCTTGAGTAGTCTCAAATATAAGAGATTTTAAAATATTATATGGCCAAAATAACTAATAATATTCATGAAAAATAATAATAATTAGAATATAAATGTACAAAACCATTTATGTAATAACATGAAGAAAAATTTTAGTATAATTACTCAAAATATGCATACAAGCTTTAATATGATCTTAATTGATCATGTTATCTTACAATACATAGATCTTTGTATCCATTATATAACTTTGAAAAGGTGGCTCTTCAATACTTGACTCTTTCACTCCTCACTTATCTATGAGTGACAACCTTTTCTATTACTTACAGAATACAAGCATCACATGTCCTTTTGGAATCGTATCTCTCCACTTGTGTACATGACTCTTGAATCTCTATTTACTTGCACACTTGTGTACTTTATCACATTACATATTTGTAAACTTACTTACATGACACATGTGCACTTTCTTACAATACACACTTGCACACTTAAATACATGAAACTTGTGCATATCCTACACATACACACTTACATAAATATATATATATATATATATATATCACACCACTATTATAGGATTTGTATTGTACCATAGGTACCATGGGGGTACTTTTTTACAATAATGTAATATTATCTAGCACCCCCTTGTATTACATTATTTGGTTATTAAAGACTTTAGTATTCAATATTTATCTTCAATTTGTACCTTGTGTTCATCCACTACCTTTGTTTGTAGTCTCTGCTTGGATTATGTGTGATCCATATTTTTGTTTTCTCTTTTTTTATATAATTCAAGGAATTCGTCATTAATCTAATCTTGAGATAAAATATGATCCATATTTTTGTTTTCTCTTTTTGTATTCTAATGTTCATAACTGTTGGAATATATTATATTATTTGGTACATGCTAACATACCTTTTTTGGTACATTTTTAGATTAGGAGTATGTCTTAGATTAGGGTTTGAGTATTTACTTTATTCAATATGAAAAATGCACAAATGTTGTTAGAATGTGAAAAGTACTTGATGATGTAAATGTGCATGTAGTCCATGTGCAAACGAGTCCATAGAATAATAAGATAAAGAGTCACAGGTAGGTGGAAGTCCAAGAGTCATGTCTCATTATGTAAAAAGGAGGAGGAGAGTATAGATCATCTCTTGAGACATTGATCAATTTGAAAACTATGGTAATGTATTATTAATATGTTTGGTAAACAAATGGTGATATATTATAGAATTGAAGAATGGTATAGGGGATACTATATTATATAGTATAAGGTTATTATGAATATTTGCCATGGGCTAAACATAACCCAAGGTTAATTATATTATTATATTATATTACAATAATTAATGGGATGAAGAATGCATAAGATGGGTATATAAAAATGGGATATTATAATGGTAATCATCATGGAGATTACTCATGTAAAGTATTACTTGTGACTATCTTTGATGATGAAGTGGTTTATGATATTTTGTTTGAAATTTAAAGATATTTAAAATGAGTTTTCATATGAAGGAATATGAGTAGTATTGAGGGATATAAAACCCTATAAAGCAAGTCATCTAGAACAAGTGTATAATTTTCCAAATCATATTTTTATAAAAAAGTAAAATTTGATATATATTTTAGCTATAATAAAAATAAGATAATAATATACGATATTGATGGTCCTAAGGAGTAAGTATCCAAGGAGAATCAAAAAACAATTATGGTATGGAACAAGTTAAATAACCAATAAAATAATAAAAAGTTGGATATATAGTAGCAACAACAATAGAGTATAGGGTAGAAGCAACAAAAAATTACCAAGGAAGATTGGTTAGAAGCATACAAGGACACAATAAAAGAAGGTCAAAAGAGATAAGAGTATGATAAATAATTTAAAATAGATAAACAAATTTCTAAAGAATCAAATAAACTAGAATGTTAGGTTAAGGTTGTAGTATATCGCCACCCACATCGGCTTGAGAGGAAGCCATCTTGGAAGTATGGATGATGGTATCAATATTATGAATATAAATTGATTCAAAATTACATCAAGTATGGTAATATTTGAAAAAATCATAGTGATTATCGATTTCAAAGTGATGTAGAAACATAGGGAACAATAGGACTAAGCATTTAAACTAACATAGTACAACAACAAAAGCATTGAGCCAACAATACAAGTATGAGCATTCAAGTGGTATAATTTTAGCTTAGCATAATCAAACACCACCACTAACCAATATTTCACTTGGATGGATGGATTCTCAAGATTGGTACAAATAATCATCAATACTTAGAAGATCATGTTATTTAGTTTATTCTCATGTTTTGAGGATGAAACATTTGTAAAGAGGATGGAATGTTATTGTACCTGAGAAATGGTATAGGGGGGTATGATATTATATTATTTAAGGGCATTATAAATAGTTGGCATGGGCCACACATCACCCAAGGTTGATTATATTGTTATATTGTATTACGATAATGAGTGAAATGATGATTCATAAGACTTGTATATAAAGAGGGGATATTGTCATGGTAATAATCTTGGAGATAATTCATATTAAGTATTACTTGTAATCATATTTATTCATAAAATTTCTTATGAAAATTTTCCTTCTGTAAGTGCCACTCTCATATTGGGGGATCTTATTGACTTTTCCTTAAGGAATATTATTGGTGTTACCTTATCCTAAGGGTATCATTTATCTCTATCTCATTGTTTGGATTGTTATTGTGAATAATTATTTATGGATGAATGAATTTATATTTCTACATATTTGTAAAATATTTCTATTAATGAGAATAAAATTTCATAACATAGACCATATCTTGGGATAAAAGTAAATAGTATAGGAATAATGGATTCCAAATATGTTTTGAAAATACATGGTGATGAATGATAAATTTGAAAAATGACTAAAGCAATGAAATATCACTTTTGAGAGTGAGGCATCTAAACAATATATGATACCTCAAAATATACAATACTTTGGATAGTATAGATAGAAATAATTAGAAGAATATTTAAAGGAAAGGAAAGCAATTTAGAGGTAATAGAAAGGAAGATATGTTTAGCCATAGAGAATTCTAATTATCCCTATATACCCAACCAATCCCTAATATTCAATAAAATATCCTTCATAGATGGAGTCAAGTCATAAAATGGAATTATGATGTTAGGTATAGGAAAAATGAAAGGAATGTAATAATATAAAGTGGAATCCACCAAAAGTATAGTTGGTAAAATTGGATTTTAATGGAGCATCTAAAGGAATCCAAGACCAAGAGGAGGAGGAGGAAAAATAATAAGAAATAATAAGGGTAAGATTTTATCATATTATGCTTTTAGTAGTGTATTTTAGATAAATAATAAAGTTGAAGCTTGGGTGGCATTTGAAGGATATAAAATATGTACAAAAATGAAATGGAGCAAAGAATGAATAAAAGGTAAATCACAAATAGTAATAAATGTAATTTTGAGGAAATTAAAATCTCCATGGAAGATAAAAGATATCATTTTGAAAGTACAAAATCTTCCTATCAAGTTTGAAAAAGTGGGTGTACACATCCATTAATGGAAGGGAACAAATGTGTAAATGTGATTGCCAATAAAGGGGTTTTAATAGAGGATTATGAGGTTAAATTATATTCTCCATAGTTTGTGGGAGAAATATGTATGTGTAATAGACCTAAATTGTTACCCCTTCTTACCCACAATTTAAAAAAAAAAAACGTATATATAAATATTTATCTTCATATGGAAAAATACCTAATCATGCCCTAGGATAGACATATTCCATTTGGATTATAACTTTCAAGGAAAATATCTATAGGAGCTATAGAGACTTGATTAGAGTCTCTTCAAGTAGAAGTGATCAGCTTCTACGAAACCCTCATACCCCACTTGGTATGAGTACGCTGGCCAAGCGTTAGGTTTCATCCTCATAAAAGGAGGAAATCACCAAATGGTCCACCTAGACTAGGTGAATACCTTGAATATGGAGAACCACACCCATGGTAAACCATCACAGATGAAATAACCACACCAATGGTTATTCATAAATCTTAGCTCTGATCCATTCCATTTATAAGGGAGTTCTAAGACAACTGTATCACTATCATGATACGAATCCATGGAATGTAATTTTTAACATGATTACATATCTTTAAGCCTCTTAGAGTTTATTGGTACACACTCCATTTAGGCAACCCTATTTATTTATTCATATTGAGTTTATTACCAACAAGGACTTCTCTTGTCCCATAAGGGTGTTCCCTTCATTTTATACACCCACTTCTTAGCTTAAAATGTGGGGGTCTATTCTGATTGTAGTTTAGGGACATTTTGCCTTGTTGAGAGTTCCATTCCACAATTAAACCATCTTGAGTGCTTATGAGGTGGATTTAATCCATGAGGCTCTTATATGGCAACATTCTATACATTTCTTACTTAAGCAAGGTTTATGTCCCATTCAATAATGAGTGATTAAATCTTAGATTAACATAAATCTAATTATCCCCTTAAGAGTTAGATTCTATTATATAAAATTCTTGGGTTACGACATAGATTAACCAACATGAAATTTATTCAGTGTTGTGTAAGGAAAGGTGCATCATTCATAAATAACTATCCCACAATATTATAGAAAGATAACAAATTCCATTGATTCTCTAACACACTTAAGTGAGCTTACATCCATCACATGAGACTATCATTTGATCTACCTACTAGTATCATTCATCATTACTCATTACATTCAAAACTAAATGATACAATTACTTTAAATTATCAACATATTAGAAATTGAGCATACTTTTCTAGCATCCATACATGATTAAACTACTAAAATTTTAGCATACATTCAAGGCATAAAAATAAACATTACATATATAATTTTCATTTTGAAAGCAAAAGTAACATACACAAGAATTAAATAAGCAAACCACAAATTATTGACACAAATATTTATCCTGGGAAACCCTAATGGGAAAAACCCAGCCTCCAAAATATTTTCTTCCTCATTTTCATAAACTTAAATGGCAAACTTTACAATAATAGCAGGGCATCTATCGGCCCTTCTCTTCAAATATAGGTCAAAGTATACAACAATTCCTTTTTGACCTATTGATGTAAATAAGGAATCACCCAATCCCTTCTTCTATGACATCAATATAAAATTCACAATACCATTAAGGAATCTCTAGTTCCTAAGGCATTTAACATCTTACATTGTTCATGAAAAGTCATTGGATTATATTTTGGAGATATCGTATTTCAAGGGAATCCTATAAGTTCCCTCAAGAATGAATTTCCAAATTCACTCTTCATAATTGATTTATATTCAGTCCCTTGAGTAATGGATTTAAAGTCCCATACCTTTAAACCCATCAATAACCATTTCTTAAGGATGGTTTCCAAACTCACTTCATTTAATTAAATCACATTCAGTCCCTTGAATTTTAAGATCCTACTCTCCATTCCATAAACCATCTAATCCATAGTCCAAGGGATCCATTATTCTATATTTAAAAATCTAATTTCCATATTCTATTCAATCCATATCTAACTTATATACCTCCATTTCCATTTGTAACTCCTCTTTACTTAGAACTTTATTTAGACTATGATAAGATACTATATATTGCTCTTATACTTTATAAAGGGTTTACCCCTTTTTCCTCAAAGGGTACATTTGCTATACAATATTTCTATCAATACAAAACATAAGGGAAGGTGTTTTAATCATAAGGGTAAATTGTCGTCCTTTAATATTATGCCAAGGAAAGCCATCATTCATAGGATTTAGCTATTAAAACCCTTAATCTAGGGACAATCCTCGAGGACAAGTTTAGAATCTTGTCAATGCCTTCTTATTATTATAATCTACCCAAATGTGCACATACCCCTGATGAGTTTATGTTAGATTGGTTTCGTATAGCTTATCCTCCACATGTCCTATTCTAATTGGTTCTCCTATATTTCCTACACAGACAAAATTTAGAAGTAGAGCGTAGCCCTTTCTATGAGACGCGAGAGATGAAGGAGGAGGTATCAAGTGTTCTATAGGGCGTGAGTTTAAATGTTTGCTACCAGCGTTGTTGGCTTCCCTGCTCATCTTCGTAAGGGTGATTAACTCCTACAGGTATCTTCGTATAAACCCTAGAAAGACTATAGCGTAACTCATGTCATAAGGATATTTTGAAACTGCTTCCATTAGATGGTAAGCCAATTGGGAAATCCCCTAGTACAAGGTGCCACTCACCTGACACTTTCCCCACACCTTCCTAAGTGATTTTCAAGACATTATTAGACATTTTGGGTATTCGATGACAGACGTAATAACAAGAGGTACCAGTATTTAGAGTTTGGGAAACAAAGTGGTAGCGAGTGACTTTTGAATCAGACCTATGACTTGCAATAGGTTCCTACCATAAATTTGGTGTTAGAAGTATTCGAAGTTGCTTCCATGGTGCGATCTCATGCATCAGAGTAAAACTAGTCACGAAGGGTTCCCTATCTTCCACCAGTGAATGGATCATAGAGTTATTGGCAGAGGTAGGAGGTGTATCCACCTGGACCACTTAATTGAATGGCTTAGTAGATGGCTCAAGGGTATTCTGTAGATGTTGCACTATATCCTAAAATCCATATTGTAGGGGCGACACAACACGAATGGTGCTATGCTTTTCCCATCATCCCTCGTACATCGAACAGTGGCACTGAAGCCCCCTTCGATGACCAAAATTAATATAATCTCCAATGTTTACTAGATAGTGATCGTCCCTGATGGAGTTTTAGATTAGCCAATCATCAAGGATGAGTTTCATGGTAGAGGAATTTTTTATATATAGAACTAACTATTGTTAAGGATAGTGAAGCAGAGATTAGATTTGTGATGAGGTCCGATAGTCATGCTATCGATCACTTAGATTGGATTTATAAAATGGGTCGATGGCCAACAGAGAGTGTTATAGCCTAAGGGTTGGATTTCGATGACTTCCCATAGTCAATGGTTTGAGCATGGGATATTGCTCTACAATATGCACAGGAGGTTCGTTTCCCGATACATGCTATGAGGTATTGTTGTATTTCCTCATCATAAGAGCTTTCGAGAAAGCTTTTGCATTTGTGGAAGTGATTGGACCATAGTTATCTATTATCACATTATAATCCCCTCATCTTCCACTAATAGCAACCGGGTGCCTATAACCTTATTTATTAATAATCACATCCATTTTAAAGCTAGAGATCTTAAAGTATGAACTATCATTTATGGGTGCTTCTTTGTTATGGTTCTTGTAAAAGAAAGTAGTTAGGACGGAATATACTTTCATTATAAAACCAATCTATTCATTACTCATATGCTAATGAGTCTCGTATCTATATAGTTTTTTTTATATCATAATTAAGTTTCAACTTCTATAATAACAAGATATTTTTATACTAGAATTTGATTTAGGCCATTAATAGTATGTAGCGAATAAAAGAGATCCAACCTGATCCTTTCGACTTTGCTTTATTTTGGGGTTGCTTTCCATGAATCTCCTCTTAACCTTCTTTGCTTCTCATTCTAAACTCCAACTTGTCCTTTACTATAACTAGGAATCCTTTTTGGCCTTCTGGTTTCTGATCCACCCATGGTGGAGAGCATACTCCCTAGACCATCCATATTTTTCCTAGATAATCCTCACTCTAACTAGGAAATATTTCAAGTCTTATGGTTTCTGATTCACCCCATGGGTGAAGAGCATACTCCCTAGACCATTAAGACTCCTAGAACCTAGATGTCCCATTCTTCACCAAAAGCCCTCTATTTATAGGTATTTTTCCACTCATGGGCCAAATAGTGACCACATTATAATAATATTAAGAAGATGCCTAGGACCATTATGAATTCATCATGTCCTCCAAGGGTTCTCTAGGGATGAGGTGAGTGACAAAACTCATACTATTGAGGCATAGGATAGTTACAAGGTTAGAACTATTTTTGATAAGCTATGAGATTCCTCTCATAATCCCACCAATATAGGGTAGCCACATGAGTACTTCCCAAAATATAGGATGACCCATAAGTTATTTAAAAATTCCTTAGTCCTTTTTGGGTCCCATCCACATAGGGTCCACTAAATCTTCACATAATTTATTGTATGGTTATAATTTTGTAAAATATAATTTCTCAATTTTATTTTTCACAAAATCTCATAATTAATTATCTTCTCTAAAAGATAATTAATATTTTTCTATCCTCCCTAAAATTCCTTTATTGGAATTTTTGTAGGATTCTTTAGGGTCATGCCCCTTCTATTAGGCATTAATTGATCCCCCAAGATCAATTAATATTCTTTAAATAAGGTAGGAGGGTAACGGGTCATGACATACACCCCCCCTTAGATTAAACACAATCCTTTGTGTTTGAACCTATATCTTACAAAAACACATTTGTCTAGAAAAAGCTAGCATTTATTATGTTATTTTACAATCAGATCCTATTTCATCTAGTACTTCAATCTTAATAGCAAACTCCCTCTTCCATCCAAGTGAGTACCTGGACCTACAAAAATGCAAAATATCAGCAATACCATGTTCTTGTAAACAATATAACATCCATATTGCATATCAACAAGTATTGAAAGCATCATCAATACACAATATTAATGCAAAACTATAGTTTTAACTCATTTCAAATTGCACCAACAATTGATCTAGAGAATTGTAGTATTAGAATTATGTTACAAGGATATCATAAAATTATGCATTTGTACCTTAGACATAAAAATTCTTGTTAGTTTTATCAAAACTCCCACCAAGGAGTATCACAATATAATTTGGTTAACCTTTGGCATGAATCAACCTAATAAAATAAAATGCTAACAAAGATACAACATAGTTTTAGAATCTCAATTCCAAAGCATCCACCCAGATGTCTCCTGGTTTATATCATCATGGAGAAGTCCCATACCTTATCCAATAATGGACACCAATCCATTCTTCAAATTCATTTAGTGTTATTCTATTTAAATAAGTTTGCTTTACATACATAAGCTTTTCATGATAGAAGACACAATATTTCATTTTTATACCAACAATATATATATATATATATATATATATATTTCAAGTGATTTTTTCTTACAATTGGCAAAACTTATTGGCATACATATAGTTTCTAGGTTAGTGGTTTTGGATCTCAAGGTGGTTCTTCCTTGGATTTTTCACCTATCGGTTCCATAACTATATTACCAGTTTGAGAGTTTGTTGGAGAAACTGCTTGAGGAGTGGCTTGACCAATTGCTAGAGTTGTATTTTCATGTTCATGTTGCCCCACAGCCACTGGTTGTACTGGAAGAAGTAAACCATGGCTTATAAGTGCATCCATACAAGAAGTAAAAAATGTAGCTCGGTATATATCTCTTCCATCGCGTAATTGTGCATTCTCTACTTGCAAGGATGTCCCAACTGTATCTCTCTAGTAGCGTATTTGTGTTAACTCCAGTTGAAGCTTTTATCACTCTAATATAATGGCTTATCTCTTAGTCTCCAAGTTAAACCTTTGTTGCACCCATTTATCTACTAACTTCAACTGTTGAATTTCTAATAGTTGAATTTGTTTCTTTAGCATCTCTACTTCACGATGCACTTCCCTCAAAGGTTCTTCTTCTCTTAGGTTGGATGGTATGGCTCCTGTATCCATACATTGGTACACACATATTTCAAGAGGTTCTTCCTAGATGCGTGTTCCTCCTCTACAAATTTAGCTATTTTCCTACAACTACTTTCCTTACTGGAATTTTTCTCTTGGTGTTGTCGTTGAGCGGTCCACCAAATGTCATAGTTAGGGGTCATGCCCGCATCATCCTCCTTAGGTGTCCATATAGCTTCATCAGGTTCTGAAGCTAGTGGTTCTATTGGTGGAGGTATCATGGCTGTTCACCCCTTCCTCATGTAAACCATGGATGGGTCTAGTATTCATTGTGTAATACCAAATTATCGCAATACTCGAGTATATTGAAAATACTCGTATTGCATACTGGTATGTCCGATCAACCATATTGCTCATCTCACCCGAGTGAGTTGAACACCATATTCTGCCCAAACTGGGCCCAATCTCCAAGGTCTCCAAATAACATCATGGGATTGCATATTCTCCCAAATAGAATGAAATCACTCTTTATTTTCCTCAATTGGTCTGCGGTTAGACCATTCCTTTTTCCATTGTCATATTAACACATAGGGCATCTTTGACCCCATAAATTGGTGTGCATCATAAGGTAGCCCTTGGGTTCTGGCCACCGCTATGTGCTCCCATGCCCAAACTTGTAGCAAAGTGTTGCAGTTCAATATGGTTTCCATTGTTGTTCTTAAATCGAATAACTCTCTGTAGATTTGGGCCAATAATTTTGGTGCCCATGCATATATTACTGATTCTTCCACTATATGCCATTCCCAATAAATTCATAGGAGAAATGTGCACTTCTTGATTTAGGTAGAATAACACCTAATATGAGCTCCATTATAACTACATGCTTATGTGTCAGTCTACCCTGCACATAGTGAAGTTCATGCTCTATGCACCCCCTATCGGTGTTCACATTTCTCTAATTTTCTCTAGACACTCTTTCCACAATATATCCCATTTCCACTTCATTAGCAATGGTTACTGCATGACCTTCTATCGGTACTCGGTATATTCTATATACGTCTTCCAACGTAACAGTAATTTATCCAATGCATAACTAAAAAGTCCATCTATTGGGATCCTATATTTCTACTAGGGCAAATATATAACATATGTCTACATGTATTGGATATAATCAAGGTGCTCCCTCAAATCCTACTTATTTCAGCCATTGCTAGTCGCTCGCATCCAGTCTATTCTTGGCATTCTAAAAAATCATCTTCAAAGGATGTCTTGACCTAATGATCTTTAATGGTTGAATTTCTAAATTTTCTGTAGGATTACTGCTATCGGTTCTAACATTTTTAGGAAGCCATAACTCAAAGAGTATGTAAAGAAAAGAGTAAAATAATTAGAGAAATGATGTTATCCCAAGATCACTAGTATAAAGGGTAAATAATACGAGCAAATGAATCACTGCCAGAATAGTGTAGGTATTCTATTTAAACGAGATAAATCTACTATATCCATCTCGATGTTGGAGTTTGATTCAATTTTATCGTGGATAGATAAGTCCATTATTTAGATTCAGATCCACAAATTGGATTATTGGGTTATCTCCAATATCGATGGGTAACCTTATTTCTGTGCATAGAAACACATCATAACCCAATCCTTCCTTAGGTGCATCACCTATCATGGACCCTTCATGACTCCAAGGATTTCATACCTATTCTTTGTTGGAAAATCTACCACGATACTACATAAATGTATATTGGCCTTATTATCATATGTAGATTGCAATTAATTTGTAATCAACTTCTACCTCGTGTTTGGTTGACACGTCATAAAGGTTTTCTAGCTCAACAAATCAAAACTAACTAGTTTATTATAAGTTATAAACCACAGCATGGCATAGAGTTATCATTAAATAACTTATCACTCATAGTTTCAACCACCACCGGTGACGTGCAAATTTGGAATAATTTGGGAGCTCAGTGGTGGTGACACTGGGATTAGGGCTTACTGGTGGAGTCAATTCATATTGGAGGAATGAGGACTCTCTCCTCCAACAAAAAGAGAGGGTTGGGATCAAATCCTACACTAGCCAATAGAAAAACAAAGTGATTGTATCATTGATAAAAAAAAAATAAAAAAAAGTGTTGAAGTTATAATAAATGGTAAGTGTACTAAGGCATAGTTATGACATAGTATTAAGTTGCCAAATGGTGGAGATTAAATTCAAGTGAATATAAAAAAAAAAGCAAAAGAATAGATGAAAACCAAAAGAGCTAAGGTACACAAAACCAGAGAGGTCACTAGCCCCATTCAACAAACTATGTGGGGGAGAGAATAACACATCATCCAAGCACTACAAGAAAAAGGAATCTCTAGTTAATAAGCCCAAGTTGCTAACTAGAAAATGTACCATTTTTCTCATATGTATATATTAGGGAGTCTTCACACCTAGAATTCATTATCACTTGATTTCTCAATTTTAATTCCAAGTATTTTAGACAACATTTTTCCCCTTGGCCACAATCAAAAACCTGAAGATTCTTCCACATTTTCCTTCCCTCTACTTATTCAATGAAATTTTCTACTTTGATTGCATAAAAATATGAGAATCTATGTCTCAAAAGGGAATATGAGGAGTTCTATGCTAGGGGATCGTCTTCTAGCCATGATTCATCTAAAAAATCAATCTTTTTGCCATTATCGAAACTCCACTTGCTACCTCTCAGGATGAGGCTTTTGATTTAAAAATATTGTTCAAGAATGTATATTTATAAAGGGGTACTTTAACTATGAAGAATCTAACTCCCCTAATTAGATACTTAGCATTAAGAATATAAGTCCATTGATTGTTCTGTTATTTGGTGATAGCCCAATAGTTCTTGGACAAAATATATTAATTCATTAGAATCAATTTTCTCATCCCTATTCCCTCTACATATTTTTTTACACACAAATATTTCCAAGAAATGAGATGAAATATTTTTCTATTTTCTTAACTTGACAAAATAAAGGTCTTCTACAATTGTTTTATTTTTTGAGCATCTTTTATAGGAATTATAAGTACGGATAAAAACTACACTAGTAGACTTTGGAGGGAGGTTTTTACTATTTGTACTTTTTTAGCCTAGCTAAGAAGGGAGACCTTCCACCCTACTAGTTTATTTTGCAACACATGTGATAGTGATATGATATTTTATTCTTGCTTTATGATACAAACAATGTTGTTAAATCAAAAATCATTTGTCAATACCCCATACCAATATCTCTTTGTGTTTATTTTTCTATTTATTTTTGCATCCTTAATCTTTCTCTCTTTTTTCATTCCTAGCAATACTTTCATCTTCATAAATATCTTCAATATTCTCATATTTATCATAGTAATACTTATCATATTTAGGTTTACCTTTTTTTAAAGGATTTGAAGTGCAAGGAATAACCTCAAAAGTGTAATCTTATTTATGTTGCCCTAGAAACCCTAAATGGAAAGGATGATATTCTATAGTTATTACCTTATTTGTGGACATATAATATGTTGGAATGGCTTCTAAGTGTGATTTAATTAGTTGCACTCTTCTTCCTTACAATAACCACCTACCATTCCACATAAATAGTTTTTGCTAAAATTTACTTGAAACTGCATTATCCGATATGACATATTGATAATGTGTCAAATTGCATGGACATGTGAATGTCATGCAAAGTGCATGCACAAATGTATGCATAAATTATGCCAAAAGAAAGTTATCAAAAAATAATTTTGAAAATTAAAATATTTTAAAAATTTAAATGTAGAAGAAAGAGGATGCGATTTGAATTCTTGTTTTAAATGTTGAATAATTGATACCTTCATTAAATAATAAGTGAAACTACTTTAGATATTTCTTTGAGACCATGTTTTAATTTACAATAATTTATAGAAAAACCAAAATATGCTTTCATCACAATAATATACCAAAATAAATGATACAACAATTTGAAGAGACAAATAATAAATGGTATGAATAAAAATATGGGAGATGATAAGAATCATAATATGGGTGCTTGTGGGCACCCCAATTTATCATAACATTTTATTCATGCTTTATGATAAAAATGATATATCATTGACCAGTATTTATAGTCATACCAAATCTCTAATAAGATATTAGCCTCGAGTTAACATAAAAATAACCTTGAGGTTAACTTTATACTAAAACTAATAATAAATTACTCTTTTAATAGGAGGTTATCCAATAAATGTGGATTAACCAATAGAACTAAGGGTGAAATATGAAAATGTCCCATAAGCTAACATAAATGATGAATTCCTATAAGATTACATGAAAACATTCACATAAGATACATAAATACTTTTTATTAGAATATCGTCATATACTTGGCCTTTGCTTTTATAGAAATATCATCATATATTTGACCTTTGTTTTTACAGAAACATTATCATATAATTGGTTATAGAGTTACCTCATTTCGTCATGTATAATCACTATTTATACCATCCAACTCTTTCTCTAGATTATAGGATTAACTTTTTCTCAACACCTTAAAAGTAATTTTAGTGTAATGGTCAAGAGAAAATTATTTTCTCTCTCATCCATTCTTCTTGATGCTATAAATATTTTTTGCTCAGTCATCATCAAATGTTTGTAAAAAATAAAATTTCTTCAAACTTGTAAAAAAGGATATTTTAAATCTGTAGATGGTGGAAAGTTTAAGAATTTGCTAATGTAAAAAAATTGAATCCATAATGGATTTTATTAAACTGCCTTTTGGAACTTTCATATGCCTAAAGTGTAGTGCTTCTCTCTCTTGAATAACACTATTACTATCTTCAAGGAGTAGGCACGCCACCCTAATTGATTATGGATAGCTCTATAATGCCTATGTAGGTTCATCAACAACTAAGATTTGAATCCTAGTCTTATTTTTTAATTTTATTTACTCAATTTGGGATAGTAGAAGATTGATCATAATTCATACTCATATATCACCATAATATATTACTAATATTTTTAAGAGGAAATATTTTATCTAGAGGAGGTATAGGTTTCAAAATGCCTTCCATACATTACTGAAATAGTTACGAAAGTGGTGGTTTCACTCTAACTTATGGGACCAAATGTAAAATTCTCACCATGTTTTTTCAAGGAAACCAAATATAATAAATGTATTATGGATGACAGGACATGGACTTGAATCTCTACAACACCATATAGACCTTTTTTTCTAAGCCTATGGTTGAGACATTGAATAATAATGAGCATATCAATCATTGAGTGCATATATTATTTCAATTGCAAGCATGGTTTGTGCAAGGGTTTTCATTGTGTGAAGACCTAGGTTTGAACCACTTTAATGATATTTTAATAAATAAGCAATGGAGTGGTTAATATGATAGTTAATGTGGCACTCGTATATGCCACTTATTATTTTACTTCCTAAATTTACAACCATTTGACTAAATAGGAGAAAATAAATGTTAAATTTAGACTGCACTAGTGGTTGATAGATAGCATATGATAAGTGGTAGTTATCAATGAATTAGTAGATGATATGTGGTATTTTATGATTTGGAAATATTTATCTAAGCTTTGAGGCTTTTTTAAAAAAAATTAAGGGCTACTAGAGCAAAAATTATGAAGGCAATAACTTTTACATATAGAATTATTTTGATACCTTTTTTAAAATCACATAAATCTTCCAGATCTATGTATTAGTGATATAAATTTATGGACTTGCTCTAGTATTTAGAGTTAAATTTTATGGAATAGTGCTCAAGCTATATTACCCTATTTTTAAAGGATGAAGTTTTGTATTTCTATGTGATCAAAATATTTAGACTAGACTTTTGAGAGATATAGATGAATTTATGATAGTTGTAACACATTTTGAGTCTTTGAGAGGCTTATAGAAAAAGGATTTAAGATGTAATTTAGTCAATACCTCTTCATTATTTGGGTGATTTATTTAACATATTCATCAAGATATAATATTTTATGATTTCCTCTTTGTATTTATTATTTAGGTACTCTTGCAAGTTTGTTATAACTCTTTTTTTTATTAGGTTCATGCAAAACTTATTTTTGTGATTGAAATCATGTGTCCCAATGGGAAGAAATTTTTTACAAATATATTAATGTCACTATGCAAGGCATACCTTATGCAACAATGAAATATCAAAGGATCTTATCTTTGAAGGAGGTCACTATCTTGACTTCTTCCCTTTATTTGAAGTCGTAGAAAAAATATTGTATGGATATATGCAGGAGTGTCTAATATTGATATTGGTGATAATGGTCCAATCCAAGGAGATTCGTTTGAAAATAATATTTTTGTAGCAATAATTTTCTAATTATGGGAGGATTGAGATCAATATGGCTCAAAATGCAAAAACCTAATAGAAAATATATAATGGGAGATATATTATTGTTACGAATATCTTATCTCCTTAACCTCATAGTTTAGATTATGGTGGGGTGTTGAAATTATAATATGATTTATGGTCAAAGCTAGCATTGAATGATGTATTGGATACACTTAAGGTATTTCATTGTATAATGTATTAATTTAATGGAATATTTTACTATGTAAGATCTATGGGCCACAATTAACTCTATTATGGCTAAACACACTTTATAACTTATAGTTAAGCTTACTCCCTCTTGTTTTGTCAACTCAGATTAATGTTTATTATGTAATTAAGGTTTTGGTATATCTATAAATAATCCCCTTCCAGTCCTGATTGAATTAAAATGTTATTATGTAACTGTATCTATGAATATAGTGATTATTTATGGTATTTATGGATTTCCACCATATCTCTTTCTTTCACAACCTTATTTTTTGTTTCTATATATGATTTTAATGGATTGATTACATCTATTTATTTTTAGAAAATATAGTGATTTTTAAGATATTTTTATCTCTTTCAATTTTTCCATGTTTGGATGCTATACTTGTCAATCTTGAAAGTGACATCGTATATATAGAGGTACATTGTAATTTAGTATTTATGAGTTATAGTATTTTTATCATGGTTAATAAGTTAGATTTCCAACCTACCAAACAACATTTTACTCTATCTATATCAAATCTTATTTTCCCTTTTTTTTTGTAAAAAGGAATACATAGTAATATTTCTAGAATTTTACTAATTTCAACCCTTAATATATTCACAATAATCCATTGTAACTATAAGGAAATGTTAATTTTAAATAAAACACAAGATTTTATATTATTAACCATAAATTAGTCTTGTCATACCATAATAATATTAATTTAACCTCCATGAACTCACTACTTGAGGGATATCCAAAATAAAATTATCGTCAACAAAGTGGAGATGAGATTTGGAAGGACTAGTTGTTACAACATAGAATATTACATTTTTTTATCTTACATTTTGGTCTTTTTGAAAGCTCACCTAATGCATCAACAATAATAATGAAAATATAAGGATATTATAAATCATTTTAGGATCATAAAGGATGATTGAATATGGTTAGTAGGGAATACATTGTTCAATATAGAATATTTTGGAGTGCTATAACAATATTTAATTTACTCACACCATCCTTAATAAAAAATACTTGAGAAATGATGAACATGATATTCTTATTTAATATCACACCATCCTAGCCAAAGAAGAAATATTCTTGAGGTAAAAGTATAGGGTAATCTAGTTAAAGGAGGGTGACAAAAGCTCTAAATTCTTTCATTCTACCTTAATCAAACTATAAAAACCAAAACAACACCAATCTGATTATGTGATGACAAGAACTGATCGAATTGACATACATAGCCCCTAGGGCAGCCCCTAGAGGTTAAACAATGGTCCTAACCACTCCCACAACAGTTTTGGAAGGTCAGAGGTCAATTTGGCACCTTTTCAGCACTTTTCTCCCTACTCGTCCCACCCAAGGATGATTACAAACTGGTATTCATCCCACCCTAGGACGATTAGCAGTATTTTCTCCAGGGAGGGGTGAATAGCAAGTTTGACTGGCAAAAGTCAAACCTCAATAGGTCCGCCACTTAACTGCACCTTTAGGGCATGCAATTGCAAGGAACGACTTCAAATCAGAGAGAGAGACTTCAATCATGCATGCCTTGATCATGGAGGCCTCATGCAAAGATACTCTAAATCAGGGAAGAATACTTTCTCCCAAAATAGGGCAAACAAGTCAAGTGGCACCCTTGCATGTGCATTCAAATAGAGAGACCCTAGGTCTATAAATTGTTGAGTCTTCTCACCCCAAAAATGGGAGAGGGTAGGAGCATTTGGATCAATGGATTGCTACTAAATTATACCCTCAACCTCATTGCATTTCTTACATCCTTGATCTCTCTTTCAGAAGGGAGGTTATCGGGTGAACATTAGAAGTGCAATTAAGACCCAAAACCTGAACATTTGTCCACAATACCCCACCAAATTTTTTGACACAACCCCATAAGAGGTTTTGGACCCATACCATGTGTATTGGTGCTAAAAATGAGCCCCAAAATGTGGGTGTCCTACCCTGGGCGCTCCCCGCACTATTGCATTTCTAATCACCCCACCCCATAGCGATTAGAAATCTGAGGTATATTTACCTACTTTTTCTTTTGAATTTGATTCTAGGTAATTTACATATGTTTCAATTCAAGTTTCATGTGATTCTGATAATTTTTGGCTATGATTTTGTCATTTCTCGCTTTCGCTAACATACAGGGAGCATTATTAGATATAGGGCAATCAAGGCTGAATTTCTAGAATCCGACCTTTTGGTTTATCCAAAAATGCCCCATTTTGTCTAAAAACAACTTTGCAAGTGTTTTGGAGGCCCCTAGATTGGACATTTAGGATGTCACCTTAAGACAATTTATGACAGTCCTAATCGTCCCACCCTAGAGCGATTAGAAATCTATGGCAGATTTCTCAACTGTTCCTTTTGCAGTCGGTTCATGGTAATGTTTTATTGCTTCTATCCAAATTTCAACTCATTTTGATATGTTTTAGTTATCATTTTCATATCATTTTATGTATGCACTAATTGTAGGCCTTGGGGATTGCATGTTTCTCTCAATCCACATGTGCTACTAACCATTTAATATTTATCTAAATGCATGATCTCAACACCGAAGGGGAAAAAAGGAACTATAGGCACATTCATGCAAGCGGTGACAACGTTTGGTCTATCAATTTCAACGTGGGCACGTGAAAGATCCCAAAGGGGAATGTATCATTCATGGTGTAACCAAACTATGTCCGATGCTTCTAGCCCCTGAAAAGGGAGGAGACGTATTGTAACCCAATTTTGAGCAAATTAATAAAATAAAGGGCCACACTTTTACACTTGCTTTAAATCTCATTTTAGTTTGTTTATTTTCCTTCTTTTCATGCATTCTCATTGGTAGGACTTAGCGTTACATTTCCCTTATATTTTTCTTCTGTATCCTCGTGCTTTTAGTGGAAATCATGGTGGGACTCCTATCCCTTGATTTTGAGATCAAATTTTTGATCAAAAGTTGTGTTTTTGTTTGCAGGTGTCAATATTTCAAGCACTAGACTACTGCTCGTTCCACCCTATGGTGAATACAGAGCTGGAATTCATGTCACCCTGGGAAGAATGGGAATTCATCTCACCCTGTGATGAATACAAATATGTTATTTGTACCACCCTAGGATGATTAGTTCTCTATGAATTTTCAAAGCAAAAACTTAGAGGCATCCAGTTTGGGCAGAGAAGAGGTAGGGGTTCTAAGCATCTTCTGTCATTTTCTGTTTTTTGTCTCTATAATTTTCTGTTTCTTTGCTTGCATAGGAAATTTTACTACATGATTTCTTTATTTTCAAAAGCAAAAAGAACCCCACATGCCATGAGATAATCTAAACATCAAGGCGTTGGTCGTAAAACCATAACAGTTGATCAAGACCAATGGTGGATTTCATCACCACCTTGGATTGAATCTTGCATACATAACCCTGATCACAATTGTTGCTAGACGTAAATCCTAATGAAATTTGACCAAGTGTAGCTAGGGTGATTCCCAATGCATGAGGATAAGTCTTCTATGGTAGGTGTTAAAACATAGGGATTCCCCTTTTGTACCACCTATGTTCCACATTCTGTTCTGCTCTCACATATCAATAGTCTCCCTCACGTAAGGGCAAGTATATAGAGAGGTTCGGTATAATGTCCTAGTAGTGGTATATTGAAGGGGTGACCATTTTGGGAGATATAAGAGCCCTCATATTGCATATACAACAAAAATTTCTTTACAATTTTTTCAGAACAAAAAAAATTAAAACACATTGAACCAGATTTAGGGCACACTTCTAATCCATAAACAAGATAATCATTGCTTTGATTGTGTGTTTCTATTTTTTTGTTTAAGTGTAGCATAAAAAATCCTAAATAAGATAAAAACGTACACATATTTATATAAACACTACCATGGTGTACACCCGTAGTCGAGCCCAATCATGGGTGGAAGCTGCAAAAAGTGTACAAAGGGGCACAAGTCGCCTTTGATATAGCCCCGAGGACTTGGTCATACCGTCTTGGTGGCCTGACCCACAAGATAGTCCACATCATGCCATTACATAATGAGACTATAGAGGCACCCCTTTGAGTGGCACTACCACTCAGCATAGACCCTTTCAAGAGGAGGCCATACACGTGGCACTCAACATAGATGGGAGGGCTCCCTTAGACACTCGTTATGAGTGGCAACTGTGTGATGAAGCGCTAGAAAAAATAATAGGTCAGATCCAGAGCACAAGGCTCTTCAGACAGGGCAAGCCAATTTTTCCTGCCCCTTTCACCTATATGAAAGGGAGCATAAGGAAAACCACTACATTCCTCAACAGCAATACACAGTGTGGGAGCAATGCACCTCTGCACCTACTATGTATTAGGATCACCCATTGAGTCTATATCCTCAGGTGAATGTCACTAACCTCGACAGAGGAAAGCGACCCATAGAGATCTCGAATCACCATGACCAAGATAGACATGTAGGAGAGGCATCTAGGCTTCATAAACACAATACAATAGAACAAATTGACTTGGAATTTGCCAAACATGTCACCCGTAAAGTGCAAATCACTCAGCTCCAGCAAGACCAAAAATAGTTAGAGCACCTGTATCGCCTTAGCAAAGAGCACATTTTGTATCATACAAATGAATTGCTCTAGAACACTATGCCTAAGAGGGTCCCAAACCTTTGCACACATAATATAGAGTTATATGAGAGGCACAACCCCTTGGTGCAAGACAGGTCTCTATGACCTTATCAAATATTACCTCCAAGACCTCCTAGACCTGAATGGGAGGCCACTCCCCAAAAAAATGATGGGCACCCTTCGCGGGCACCCACCCATGTTTATAGGTCTCACCCAAGAACTCCTTGAGAAGCCTATGAGGAGTATGAGCAAGAAGAAGAGTAGGCTGAAATGCCCTACCAAGGTAGGGGGGATGTTGTCCGGCTACCCCTCCATAGGCCTCAAGTTACCTGCAACCCACAATAGGAACAAACTGAGGAGGAAGAAATAAAATCTTCTGATGCATACAAAGCACTGCTAGAATGCTTAGAATCTATGGAGACCAAGACTTTTGGGCCCCAAAATCCCACTTTATGCCATCTCCGCAATCACCCCGTGCATCCATCAGTGTCGACACCCCCATACCCTAAACACTTTAAACTGCCTCAATTGGCAATATTTAGAGGGGAGGAGGATGCCCAAGAGAACGTGACTAGATTCCTAATCTAATGCTTTGAAATTCAGGATAATGATGCTTTGCTACTAAGAACATTTATAACCACATTTGCAGGCCCTACCTTAGATTGGTTCACTCAATTGCCAAAGCATAGCATCAGTAACTTGGATCAGCTAGTGGATGCGTTCCTTGAATGCTTCACCTTCAACACCAAGAAGAAGGTGTCACTAAGTGACCTAGCTAGCCTTAGGCAGTATGAGGAAGAAACCATGGAGGCCTATGGAAATCGATGGAGGATGTTGCTTTCAAAGCTGCCCTACCTCCCTCCCATGGCCGACCTAACCCAAATGTTCTCAAAAAGTTGTTTGAGATCGATATCCATGCTATTGTAGCTGTAGCAATATTACACTCTTAAGGAATCCTTGGCACAAGCTAGAATCATTGAGGAGATCAAGATATAGGATGGCGAGATTGCCAAACCATGGAAGAAAGAGTGGCCTAATAATTCCAAAATAGGTACCACACAACTGAAACCCGCTGTGGTCAATTAGGTTGCTATAAACATGCCTAAGTATGCATAAGCAACATCACCCTCATAGGCTAACTATCAAGTAGTTCCTCTTGACAGCTATGAGAAGGAGAATTATCAGTAAGAGAAAATTTAGCAACGTCGCCCTAGGTGATAATTCACACCCTTCACAAAGTCCAAATATTCCTTGTTTGATAGTTTTTCCATGGAAAACTTGATACACCTATCATAAATTTGACCCATAGACCCCAACACACCAAAACATAAGGGCTGTAGGGAAGACTTGTACTATAGATTTCATAGGCAGAAAGGACATGACCTTTATGCATGTTGGAAGTTCAAGAGCTTCGTGCAAGACCTAATAGACAAAAAGACACTAGCGATGGACAACCCCATAGCACAAAACAACCAACATATGGTAGTCTTCAAAGACCCCCTACATGCCCATGATTTGTAGGGAAAAATCCTTCAAGTCAACGAGGTGATATAGAACTGCCCCATGCAAGGGTATGTAGGGATGATAAGCATAGTGACTCAAAATAATAGGTACCCAAGCAGAGCTACCCCCACGGTAGCTAGAGGAGAAGTTCCATCAACGTCACAACCTCAATAGCATCCTACACAACCTCCCCCACCTAGACCAGTGGCCATAATTCAAACTAGACTTACCCAAATTTTAAGAACCACGTTGGCTAGGCTCTCCATCTACGAGCTCATTCAACAATCATCGTCTCATCGGGAGGCTCTAATGAAGATATTAAAATCCATCGAGATGTAGCCCCATGAAGTAAACTATTTCAACAACTTTGTGGGACATGTAAAACAATGTATAGAACTAGTCATCACCTTTAGAGAAGATGAATTGAAATCGGTGACTAGTGATATGGCAGATCCACCCCTGCACATAATTGCATGGGTCAACAGTATTCTATACAAGAGGGTTTTGGTGGACACTGGCTCATCCAGTAATATAATTACAATAGTGGCATTGAAACACCTCAAGTTGCCATCATCTCACATCGTAGCCTCCACCTATACTCTTTGAGCATTCAATGATGCGATATGCTCGATGGTTGGCACAATTGTCTTGCCCATCCAAGTGGGACAAAATACTATTCCTACGTTGTGCCACATCTTGGAAGGTGATATGGCCTATAATATCTTGTTGGGATGACATTGGATCAGGGACATGAAGTGTATCCCTTTGATAGCTCATAAGTGCCTAAATTACACATTCAAAGGGCAGGTGCATGTAGTCCCAGTAGACTTAGAGCCCTTCAAGTATTGCAATATGGTGCAACTGATGTTGCAATCAACCCTTCCATTGACACATTTGGATTTTTAGTTGAATCCATCCAAACAGGGTTCGATTCCACATGCATCCCCACTATTAAGTCCATCAAATCACCATTCGGGTCCATCTTCATCATTTAGTCCGTCACCAAAAATGCCACCTACAGTGGCCACACATAATGACAAGGGGAAGAAACCCCTAGAAGAGGCACCGTCATTAGTCTCAACCATCTCTACCGATGAGATGCCTAGCCAAATGGAAGTCGAGATGCCTAGTTCACCCTACATGGAGTGGACCCAGGAAGAACTCCCATTCCCTTCCCATCCACCACCAATGATCACCATTGAGATGGCCAATACAGGCGTGGGGGAGTATTTAGAGTGGAACATTATAGCAACACCCACACTTGAGTCCATGCAGGACATGGGGAGACCTCACCTCCCCATCAGCATTATTTTTCCTCTAGGCTACCCACCAAATCAGACAAACTTTGTATATGGGGGCCTCGATAATGGCATTGAACCTTACATGCAAGAATAATAATATGAAGAGCCCTTTTTTGAGGACGTCAACTATTTTTCCAACCCAAACTTCGCTTTGAGATATATTGGCCAATGTAATTGGCATGGATATGGGTTGTGCAGGTATGAGCAAGGAGTGCGCATTCTTTGCCAACCAAGATATCAGATGCCATATGACAAGTCAGGAGTAGGTTTCAACCACCCCCTGCCCCTTTACATCTTGGTAGAGAACATGTAAGGCCTAGGGATAGGAAACAAGGATGGGTTGGCATTAGATCCATATGCCAATCCTAACACAACATATACATTGGGGGATTATCTCCCATTGCTAACAACCAAACTTGTTGACCTTAACAACCCTTTCCCTTTGATCGAGAAAGGAGAAATTTCGAGGACTCACATATAAGAGGAATATATACAAGGCCAAGAAGGGTCTTTAGAATATGAGTCAGAGTATGAGGTAGCACCTTGGGATCCTTTTGAGTCTGATAGCAATCACTCACAAGTGACCCCCATGGATGACTACCAAGAAAGCCTCTTGGAAATGTTCCCTTTGGATGCTCCAATCGAACAAATGCCACCTCAAGAAAATCATATCCCCCAGAAGAGAGCGAAACAACCCCAATGGGACCCCATTAATTTGTTCGAGTAGGATGAGCCTCATGTGTCACAAATAGTCATCAAAGCCAACGAAGGCCTGTGGATCTCTGACAATGATTATGAATATGAAATTGAGATGGCGTATCTCAATCATATGCGGTAGCAAAAATACCCCATGGATATTTATGAAATGTTTCAATAGCTAAACATGGGTCCAAGGCATAGGTGGCATCTAAACCCAACACATTTAGACCAAGTGTTTCATTCGCCACTTTGGGCATATAGATAGCACCTTCTACCCAGAGACCCTATAGATTTATCAGTGCCAAGGGCATACCTTGTCCTTTTATCCACACATAGGGCCAATCCATTCATGCCAATACCCGCAAAGACAGATCTGGAGCACAAAAATCATCAAGAATGTCCGAGTCACCACACCCATGGTAATGGAGACCAAAATCATTTCATCAACATGATCTCCATTGACTTAACCACCTCCATCCATAACCCATCCGACCCAACATGGTCATTGTATCTAGACTTACCTACTATACATTGGGATTGCACTAACACACCACCATCCCCATTAGAGTACTGGCCTTGGGGTGGAATGTTCCATTTCACCCCAGGATAGACTCAGGCAGTCTTCCATGCTAAAGAGGAACCCGACATTCCCAACATAGATCTAAATTTAGAAAATAATATCCACCTGATCCCAACTCCACACCAGTTGGAGGATGGGTCCCACATATCAGTTGAAGAGATGACTGATGTAGACATTGGCTCTGATCCAATGAATTCACAAATCATCAAGCTAGGGGTAAGTCTATCCCCTGAAGAGCAAGCTGACTACATTGCCCTTCTCAAAGAGTAGAAGGAGGTTTTTGCATGGTCCTACAAAGACATGTCGGGGCTAGATTTGTAGCTAGTCATGCATAATCTAATAATTGATCTGACAGTCAATCCAGTTAAGCAAAAACTATGTAAGATGCACCCAAAAATAGCCTTAATGGTAAAAGACAAATTACAAAAGTTGTTGGATGCACAATTTGTCATCTGCATGGATTACCCACCATGGTTGTCCAACATGGTACCCATCAAGAATCCTAACAGGAGGATTCGCCTATGCACCAATTTTTGAGATCTAAACAAAGCAAGTCCTAAGGATGATTTCCCTTGCCTAGCATCAATGCATTGGTAGATGCTACAATAGGCCATGAAATGCTATCCCTCATGGATGGTTTCTCAATATACAATTAGATTCGTATCAATCCCTAAGACCAACTAAAAATGGCGTTCACAATGCCTTAGGGGACATTTTGTTATAAGGTCATGCCATTTGGCCTTAAAAATGTTGGTGCCACCTACCAACATGCCATGACCTACATCTTCCATGATCACATGCATAAAACTTTGGAATATTACATGGATGATTTGTTGGCCAAATCTCTTTTGTGCCCAGATCATCTCAATGACCTAAACAAGATCCTCGATCGCCTCATTGAACATAAAGTTAGACTAAATCCCAAGAAGTGTGTATTTGGTGTCACATCTGGAAAACTCTTGGGTTTCATAGTATCAAAATAAGGCATCGAGGTGGATCCACATAAAGTCAAGGCAATCCTTGAAATGCTCCCCCCAACTACCATCAAGCAACTCAGAATACTGCAAAGAAAGGTCACGTCAATCAAGCGCTTCATAGCACAACTATATGACAAGTGCTGACCCATGAATAAATTATTGCACAAGGGGGTAGCATTTCACTAGGATGATGAGTGCTAGTCAGCCTTCGATGACATCAAACAATACTTGTTTTTTTCCATTATTGGCACCACCTAGACTAGGATTACCATTCTACTTATACATATTAGCTATTGAGGTGGCACTGGGTGCCATGCTAGCCCAAAAAAATGAACTACACAAAGAACAGGCTAATTACTATCTTAGCCACACCCTGGTCAGTTATGAACTTAACTATGCATACGTCGAGAAGTTATGCTTGGTAGTGGTGTTTTCTACCAAAAAGCTATGCCACTACATGCTAAGAAATATGATGTATGTTGTGTCTAAGGAGAATCCATTGCGATACATGATGAGTCATACTTATCATAGTAGCCACATGATGAAATGGATCATGTTGTTGACGGAGTTTGACATTGAATTCATTGGACAGAAGTCCATCAAAGGTCAATTCATCACCGATCAACTAGCATAGGCTCCTCTTGAATACGATCAGCCTCTGACCATAGAGCTACGTGATGATGGGGTCTTCCATGTTTTAGAATCGCCATATTCTAATGAGCTTGAGTTATAGGCCGACATGACCCTATTCTTCAATGGTTCTAAATGTGAGCAAGGAGGTGGCACGAGAATTGTATTCTTCACACCGCAAGGGGCTCCAACACCTCTATCATTTAAACTAAATTTCCTGTGCACCAACAACAATGCCAAATATGAAGCCTTACTCATAGGTATTCAAACAACAATCACCATGAACATAAAATGCTTGAACATCTTTAGTGATTTGCTATTAATTGTTAACCAAGTAAAAGGGGTATTCCAATGTAAATGCCCAGTTCTATAGGCCTACAAAGCCCTTGTGGACAAATTCCTGGCAAAGCTTGAATGGTATGACATTGAGGCACTCCCTCGATCATCAAATCATTTTGCGAACACTATGGCATCCTTGGGGTCACTAATCCTACAAGACCCTTCTAGTGAAATGACAACCATTCAAGTTAAAAAATTATCGCAATCTACGACGGAGCATGCAAGCTCTGACCTAACGCTAGGAATCCACCTGATCCAGATTGAACCATCTCAAGATAAGTTCTCTCAAATCCTTGATCATCTAAATCATGCCAACTGGGGGTCCTTGTTCTCCCCAACCCCACTTAATAGCAACACAATGCTATTCTTACAAGTTCTTTTCCACTCAGCTTTTGCTAGGGATGAACTACAATAGGGATTGGTTTTTCATACCATCAAGTTTTTTGATCAACATGATTGGTACACACCCATAAGAGACTACCTCAAGCTAGGTAACCTCCCACTTGGATTGGTGCATGTTGCAAAAATATTATTTAAACAAAAAGCGACAAAACATGTCTTACTAGGAGACATTTTGTATTGTCAAAGCTATGAAGGAATCCCCCTCCATTGCTTGGACCAGCAGGAGTTTTCTTGGGCGATCACCCAAGCGCACGATGGTACATGCAATGGCCACTTCAGCGGTATGGCCATCACAAAGCGCATTCTTTACATGGGCTATTATTGGCCATATTTAGAGTGATATTGTTGTGCATATGTAAATAAGTGTATGAAGTATCAACACCATGCCAATTTGACACACGTACCTTCTTAGGCCTTGCATCCGATCCAATCATCTTGGCCATTTTCATAGTGGGGCTTAGATATAATCGGAAAGATCTCCCCTGCGTCGTCAGGTCATCACACGTTTATCATAATGGCCACAGAGTACTTCACTAAGTGGGTGGAAGCAATTTCGCTAACCTCTACGACTGGACCCCGCATTGTGGGTTTTATTTTGCATAACATCATATGTCATTTTGGTATACCATCCAAGATCATCTCGAATAATGGGACATCATTTAAGAACAAATACGTGCATGCTCTGAAAAAAAAGTACAAAATTTAGCATAGTTTTTCAACACCTTATTATCCGTAGGCAAATGGGCAAGAAAAGGCATAAAAAAAATGCTAGTTGCCATCCTCAAAAATATGGTCATAGATAGTCACAAGGATTGGCACATTCAAATCCCGCTTACCCTATGGGCTTATCACACTAGCATTCGGATGCCCATTGGGGCAACTCCATTTTTGCTAGTGTATGGCTCCGAGGCAGTCATGCCTCTCGAGTTGGAAATACCTTCCCTACGCATATCAATGCAAGAGTTCATTGATGATGACACTACGCGACAGGCCCGATTAGACCAACTTACATTGCTCGACGAACGATGCGTCAATGCTCTTGAGCATTTGTGTATCTATCAAGAGTAACTTAGGAAATAACACAACATGAAAGTTCACCTAAGGGAATTTCAAGTTGGTGACTTGGTCTTAAAAGAGAACCAACAAAATTCTAACTTGTCGCCCCATCTAAGGGACAATTTCATGGAAAATTGGTTAGATCTCTATGTAATTGATAGTAAAATAGGACCTGAAACATACCAGATCACCTCTCTTGAAGGAATCAAGGAGCCATAACCCTTGAACATCAATAATTTGAGGCCATTCCACATTTAGAGAGCCGTAGCCCACCCCAAAATCTCCAAGGATTCCCACAATCACTTGCTCAACCTAAAATACCCCAAAGGTATCTATAAACCGTTTGGTCATATCCAAAAGCTCCAAGGATTTCCCCAATTGCTTTTTCAACCCTAAAACGTCCCAAAGGTATCCATAAACCCTTTGGTCAAACAAAAAGCTCCAAGGATTCCCACAATTGCTTGGTCAACCTAAAATGCCCCAATAGTATCAATAAACCCTTTGGTCAAATCCAAAAGCTCTAAGAATTTCCCCAATTGCTTGGTCAACCCTAAAATGCCCCAAAGGTATCCATAAACCCTTTTGTCTAACCAAAAGCTCCAAGGGTTCCCACAATCGCTTGTTCAAAAACAAATTTTCAAAAAAAAAACAATAAAATAATCAAAAATAGCAAAAAAAAAAAAATTGCATCTCAATTCCATGCATACTCATAAAAATCAAAATACAAAAATATAATAAACTGCATTAGGCATCGCATCCATACATGGCATATTTGCTGGTCATACATGTCACAAGCACCATAGACTGTAATTGCTAGGCAATTCCATCATTTTCCACATTCAATCCACTTTATAAACACATTCATCCATAATAACACCGTCCACATTTTTATCATAATCAGTTGTCTCCTAACGTATTTTGATTTTTTGTCATTCAGTTGTCTTTAGATTTTTAGCCAAAAACTATACAAAGTCAGACAAATTTTATAAGGGTAGAGTTTTACTTGGATCACACCTAGTTACGTAACATCCCTACACAAGTTAAAACACATAAAATAATTCCCAAGTTGTGTGAACGCAAGAGAAACCTACAAAGAAGTCTAGGGTACCATAGGCGAAAGGTTAGCTTGTTCATACCCTTGTGCAATGGTTCAATAATGCTGAGAATTGACAAAAGTACAAGCTCTTTCCCATCCAATTTCCCATAGTAAATAGTGGTCTTCACCACTAACAAAAAACCCAAAACATTGTTGGTCCCCAAAGTCATAAGGATTCATACTACACACCCCTGACAAGGATGGGTAGTCGTCCCTAAGGCATATGAGATCAATGCCATTACATAATCATATCCCCAAACACATTTGATCTCCATAGTCGTAAGGATTTTTACTACACGCCCCTAACAAGGATGGGTAGTCATCCCCAAGGCCTAAAAGATCAATTCCCTAACATAATAACATCCCCAACCACCTTTGGTTCCCAAAGTCGTAAGGATTTGTACTACACATCCCTGAACAGGATGGGTAGTCATACCCAAGGCCAAAAGTATCAATGCCATTCACAAGCCATAAACCTATGAGCTCAGCTTTGAAACCAAAAAATGCAAAATCAAATAACAATGGTTATTACCACTATTCAAAGTCCTTGCTCAAAAAGAAAAACAAAATAAAAAAATAAACAGTGATTTTCATCACTATGTATATGAGCAAGTATCCTAACAAGTTGAGCAACCAAAAGATGCCTGAGCTTGAATCCCTAGAATTCTTAGCATTCAAAAAACCATCTAGGTGATCCTCATTATGGGTTTGGTGGATAGCCTACCTAACAATGGTGGTATCCTAAACGCATGACGATATGTCTATCACATTAGCTTTGCATGTGAGCAGACCAATGTTTGCATGTGGATGAGCTAGCTTATGGTACCTTAGTTTGTCCCATGGATTAATATTACTAAATACAACAATGGAGTTAGTGGACCTAATTAGGTGATCCTCAGTACAGGTTTGGTTGACATCCTATCTGGCACTGGCGGTATCCTGACAAATACCAAAAAAATGACCTCAATTACACACACAGGGATGTGAAATAACTTGGTAAAATTCAAGTTTGATTCATACCTTGTTCAAAAAATCTTTTGAGATAAATGTACAGTATTGGCTAGTTAGTTAAAACATATGAATCTCAGAAAACCTTATCTACATTTAAAAAAAAAATGTACATTTTATTACTTATGTCACCATCAGAAAATACCAAAAATAACAAAACAAAATTACCACATGCAAAGTCATTCCACAAAGCCATCACATAAGTACAAAAATCCAATAAATCTTGTACAGTTTATGGTGCCATCAACAAGTTATCTACAAATCATTTCATCCATTCCATAGGCATACATCATATAATTAGAAACATCGCATTCATAATACCACATGCATACATCAACGTTAAATGTGCATAAAAATAAACAAAAAATCATGACAAGTGTATACCCAAAAAGAATGTCATGTATATATATAATCAAAATGCCCATAGGCTACAATAAGTTGGTCCTATGACCTCATAAAACAAAGCAATAACTCAAAAACCTCCAATCCTAGGGCATCGGACACCATGATCATGCAGGATTGGTGCGATGGGAACTACCCCCAGTGGTGTGGGTCCTATGGGACCTCTCAAGGTGGCTATTGCTAGCCTCCGCATCACACCCACTAGCGCCCCCCTCATCCAGCCACCTACGATGAAAGTAAGAAAACTGCTCAGTCTCACTATCTCTCATCCGACACAAAGACCCACCTCTAAGAAGCTTAGGTAACTTCCCACCGAGGTAGATGATATTTGCCTCCAACTCCATTCGATGCCGAACCAAATCCATATCTTGCAAACAGTACGTAGCCAATGTTTCATCGTGTTGTGCCAGCTACATCCGTAGGAAATCCCTCTCCTATGATGCATCGGTGTCCCCATCCCATTGATGGTACATAGCCAATGCATTCTCCTACTCCACCAACTAAGTCCGTAGGAGATCCCTCTCCTGCAGAGCATCCCTGAGCTCCTCATCCCGTATTCAAAGCAGATCCTCCAATCATGCTATCTCAATGC
This sequence comes from Wollemia nobilis, assembly GCA_028583015.1. Lineage (NCBI taxonomy): Eukaryota > Viridiplantae > Streptophyta > Pinopsida > Araucariales > Araucariaceae > Wollemia > Wollemia nobilis. Next base: position 34,506 of record JAQPPZ010014273.1, read on the forward strand.
GATACCTAGCCTCCATATTCCCTAGGACTGCCTGAGGCATAGGCATCTCCGAGACGATGGGCTGCTCTAGCACCCACTTCTCTGGGATGCCCTACGTGTTCGACTACTCTAAAACTCCAAAATCATCACCCATAAAATCATCAACCTCCACCATGTCCTCATCCTCCAATGGAGCCCCCAAACCCTCCCTTGATGCCTCCGCATCCTCCCCACCTGCTGATGCTATGTCAGGACCTCCTAGAGGCCCCTCACCTCACCACTGCTGTAACGTCCACCACTGGTCGTACTCAGTGGTCACCCCGATTTTATCCATGTAAGGGACATAGATCACTGCATCTGACTCCTCACCAAGTGGCTCAATGATCGGCCAGGCCAGAGTCCTCTTGTAACCCCAAAACTGATATATCAAGGGCTCCCCAGGAAACCCTTAGCGTATCCCAAACTATCACGTCACTCTGATGTATGAGAAATACTCCTGCTCAGTCCTATGCCATCCAATCAACCATCTCCCCCTATGCACCCACCTGAGCCACTCTCCCTCCTCAGGCTAGGCTAGACAGTCCCAGTATGGGCACCAAAAAACCTCCCCTAGAGCAATCCAAGAGAAGGCATCGACATAGTGCCCTATGACACATGCCCACCATCGACTCTACCCCTACTCCTCTGACCTCCGCCATAGAGCCACATACCCTATCTCCCTATCAACCATCTCTGCCCGAGTGGTCCATGGTAGACCCTGTGGCTGCTCCACAACTATGTGCTACCACCCCCAGCACTGCAATAGGTAGCTACACCCAATCCCATTCTACCTCTGGCAGTGGACCTCGTACAACTCATCATAAAGCTGTGCCAGAAGCATTTGTCCCCACTTCATAATCAAGGGTGCCTCCGTCATACACTCGACCAATATGAACACTACCTCCAGCAGGTTCTAAGGGAACCTCATGCCTGAGGAGTCAGGCAGTAGCATGTTGGAGATGAGGATCATCAGTAATGCATGCCTCACCCGCAACACGCCCCTCTCTAGCCACCATCGCACCAAGATATCGCCAATTAGTAAATCCCCCTCTACACTCTCCATCGGACTATCCACCCCCATCTCCACCCCATGCTCGAAGCACCGTATCAGCACTACTTTTTATTGATCACACAGAGTAGTTTGAATAGGAAGCCCATCTATCAAAATTTGTAGAATATGATAGACATCCTCTAGAGTCACTATCATCTCCCCTGTTGGGATATGAAAGGTATTAGTCTGAGGATCCCACAAGTTGATCAGGGTTGTCAGATAGGCTTGATCCCCCACCATAGTTTCTAGCCAAGTAACCTACTTGAGCCCAAAGGCATCAAGCCACTCCCAGTCAGCCAGAGTCAGCACCTCCCACGCTTTAGAGAACACCGTCAGCACACGATATCGACTTTTCACAACCTATAAAAGAAAACAAAACAAAAACATTAAAACATGACAAAATAAAACAAAAAAATAGTCCAAAACTAAAACAACCATACACACTATTTACCAATCATACGCACAAAAACATTTAAAAAATGTACAGCTAAAACACTTAACAAACAAAGTACAACAAAGTACAGACAAACAACTGTACAACAAAAATATAGCACGGTCAAATAAAACTATACAACACTAAATCAAACATACACAATGTCTAAACACAAAAATATTTAATAAATGTACAGTACATACATTAAGAGAAAAACAAATTAAAACACAAATTTCTTAGTTCCTAGGGTTTTCAACTCTAGTTCAAACTCCTAACAAAAAAACAAAAAAATTCAAAAACAATTTGTTAGTTCGCGACCCCCTGAAGAAGGAGAAGGCGTATAAGGGAAGATGTCGTGAAATTGCAACATGTCGTAGTTTCATGACATGCCAAGGATAGAAGAAGCCAGAGGAGGAGAACATCACGATTTCATGACAGGTCACAGTTTTGCGGCCAGAAGGTGAAGAAGCAGCCAAGGAGAAAAGTCATCGCGATATCATGACACTTTTGGTGAAGAAGCACCTAGGGGAAAAGTCGTCACGATATCGTGACACTTTTGAAGAATGGGTGCCAAGGGAAAAAATCGTTGCAATATCGTGACACTTTTGGAGAATAGGTGCCAAGGGGCAAAGTTGTCATGATATCGTGACACTTTTGAAGAATGGACACCAAGGGGAAAAGCCATCATGAAATCGCAACATGTCACGGTTTCGCGACCCAAAGGCGGAAGACAAGTTCGGAAGGCAAAGACGTCGCAATTTCGTGACATGTCGTGGTTTTGCGACCCAAAGGCAAAAAATGAGTGCTAAATGCAGAGACGTTGCGATTTCATGATAGGTCACAGTTTCGTGACCATAAGGTGAGAAAGGAGCCAAGGGGGAAAGATGTCACAATTTTGCGACATGTCGCATTTTCGCGACCTGAAGGAAAGAAAGGAAGCGAGGAAGAAAAATGTCGTGATATCACAACATGTCATGATATCATGACAGAAATAGAAAAGGACGCACAGGAGGCAAAAATGTCACAAAATCGTGACATGTCGGGTTTTCACGACATGGAGAGTAAAGAGAAGGCGATGGAGTAGGAATGTCGCAAAATCATGACATGTCACAATATCATGACCAGAAGAGTAGAGTAATAGGTGGCATTTTTGGGGGCCGTGACAGAGTGATAGTGACAGCTCATGAAAGTCAGGCGGTGAATGCAGAGGCTATTGCAGTGCAGCTAGAAGAAGAAGATGATAGGTTCCAGGTGGTGATTGAAGAAGGGCACGTGGCAGCAGAATACAGGTGGCTGCAGAAGCACTCCACCATTCCATGCAATGATGGTCTAATGCGGCTAGCGATAGGATGCAGGTGGAGATAGAACATTCATGCAAGTGGTTGCAAAAAACTCCGTAGTCTGTGTAATGATGTCCAAAGAGGGTCGGGTCCTCTATAAAAACCCAACAATGTAATAGGTTAGAGAGGGGGGGATAAACAGGAGTTGGGTTGGAAAATTCGTAGGGCAGTTGTAGAGGAAAACTGCAGAAGCAGACTCACAAAGTCGAGCTGTAAGCTGAGTGCAGAGAGTTGGCAAGGGATTGCATGTTTTTCCTTCCAAGGGGTAATTGCAAAAGCAGACTCGCAAAGTCAAGCTGCAAGCTGAGTGTAGAGAGCCGGCTGGGGATTACGTGTTTTTCCTTCCAACGGGTAGGCGGGATTAGGAAATTGCAGTAGAGGATGAACTAAGCATGTGCACTAGTTGTTGTAAATCCTGTAGGCTATTTACTGTGTAAAACCTTTACAAGTTAGTGAATGGAACATCGGGTTTCCTATTCTTGTGAAGTCTGTTACGAATTTTTTGCATGAAAATTTGGATTTTTGGGTGTCAATTTTCCTATCTCGCATCAAAAAATATATAACCAAAGCACTAATGATTAGGGTTTCTCAGTAACCTAACCAAATCTCAATACCCCAAGTATGGAAAGGGCATGCATTCTTGAATCTTTGCTTTTGAATAGCTAAGGAACTAGAGTCAAGTGTTAACCTTGTTTAGTGAGGTGTTACTTGAACTTAGACATTGAACAATCGTGAATAGGCAAAGGGCGCAACCTTTTGTCTATGGTAACCTTGAGTTCATGATTCATGAATACCAAATGTTTGATCAGCTTATGATGATTTCTTGTTTGCTACCCCAAGTAGGGGCACGATTGTCTTTGTCAATGATCCTTTGAATGCATGTCATTTCCAAGATTGGGTATATTGTTGTTGATTTGCGACTAAGTGTGACTACCCCCTCAAGCGACGAATCGATGAGGGAATGACCGACATGATAAAAGCGATGAGTTACTTGACCCAAGATGACTTAGGTAAGGGTGCATTCAGTTGTTTACCATTGAATGCGAAAGTAGTTTCCGAACATTCTAACCTATTTTTGGTGGGTTTTAACCCTTTTTGTGATGCATTTTGGAGCTGAAATTAGCAAAAATATGTCTTCCCATGGAGCGGTCCGGCTATGGTAGCCTTCTTAGGGAGTAGGATAGTGACAATTTATAACCCCAATGTCTATTTTGGATGCCAAGAATGTCAGGTGCAAAAGCACCTTCGTTCGACAATGTTATTGCTATTTTTGGGGAGGTTTTGACCCATTTTGGTGATGCCGTTTGGGGATGAAATTCTCGAAAATTCGGCTGCCCGTGGAGTGGTCCGGCTATGATAGCCTTCTTAGGGAATAGTATAGTGAGGATTTGTGACCCCGAAATTAGTTTTGCATGCTCGGAATGTCTAGTGCAAAAGCATTCTGATCAGACACTATTAGGACTGTTTTTGGTTCATTTTTGTGCAATTTTTTGCTGTTTTTGAAATTTTTGCTCTGTATTCATCCCAGGGTGGGACGAGTTCCTATTTAGTATTCGTCCTAGGGTGGGATGAGTGCTAACTAGAGTTTTCATCCCAGGTGGGAATGAATACAAGCTCAAAAAATCTTTTTAAAGGCCAAAACTGAGTTTTGGGCTCATTTGCATTTGTTGTTCTTTGGAAATTTGGAGCTTTGAGGAGGAGGTGGTTAATTCTACGAAGCGAAGCAATGTAGAATTTTCTTGCGACCATGAGTGCACACACCGGATTGAGCGGCAGAGCCAAAGCGCTACCAATGAGTGCCCTTTCCTCTTTATTGTTTTGTGTCACAGTTTGAAAACCGCAATTTGTTTATTTCTTATGTTTTGTTTTGTTTTTTTTTTTTGTGTATGGTTAAAAATGAAAACCCTAGGTGATGAACATGTAACTGAAAACTTAATTTAACCCTAGTTTAAACACAGATCAAAATTTTAAGTGAAAATTGAACTTAGAAAGTTAGTTTAGAACAGAACTTAAAAACTGCGTTGAACCTGAATGAAACCAAAATCTAAACTGTAAGTTAAAAAACATAGAGTAAAACTAAGCGGAAAGCATAGTGTGAACCCTAGTTGTGTAATTATTATTTTTATTTAATTAATCAGTTAGAGTTAAAAACCCTATGTTTGAAAATTTAATTTTGTAAATTTTTGTTGTGTTTTTGAATTTATCAGGTAGGATTAGAAACCCTAGGACTGACAAATAAATTTTGTTAAATTTTGTAATTGTTTTTGTTGTTTAATTAATCAGTTTAGAGTGTAAACCCTAGGTCTGACAAATTAATTTTTGTAAATTTTTGTTGTGTTTTTGAATTTATCAGTTAGGATTAGAAACCCTAGGACTGACAAATTAATTTTGTTAAATTTTGTAATTGTTTTTGTTGTTTAATTAATCAGTTTAGAGTGTAAACCCTAGGTCTGACAAATTATTTTTTGTAAATTTTTGTTGTGTTTTTTTTTTTTGGAATTTATCAGTTAGGATTAGAAACCCTAGGACTGACAAATGATTTTATTAAATTTTTTTGTTGTGTTTTTGGTTGTACAGTCTGAATGCATTATTTGTATATACATGTTAGAGTTGTACAATTTTTCATTGTTTTTAATGTTTTTGTGTTGTTTTCTTTGGCAGGTTGTGAAGAGCCAACACCGGATGCCTACTGTGTTCATTGAAGTGCATGCAACACTAAATTTGGCTGACTGGGATTGGCTTGACGCCCTTGGGATCAAGTACGTGACTTGTCTAGAGCCGGTGGTCAGGGATCAGGCCTATCTAATGGCCATGATCAATCTGTGGGATCTCTGGATCAAAACCTTCCATATCCCAATAGGGGAGATGATGGTGACCTTGGAGGATATCTATCGAATTATTTGGATTCCAATAGACAGACTGTCGATTCGAATGATGTCATAGGATCAGAGGGTAGCAGTACTGATACGCTATTTTGGGCATGGGGAGGAGTTGGGTGTAGAGAGCCTAGTGGAGATGGCAGAGATCGACTATCATATGGGTGGCATATTGGTTTGATGGTGGCTAGAGAGGGGTGTGTTGGGAATGAGGCACGCATTACTCATGGGCCTCATTTCCAACATGCTACTTCCTGACTCGTTGAGGACGAGGTTCCCATGGAACCTACTAGAGGTGGTGTTCAGGTTGGTGGAGTGTCTGACAGACACATCGATGATTATGAGATGGGGACAGACTCTATTAGCACAACTTTATGATGAGTTTTACGAGGTTCGCTACCAGAAGTGAAAGGGGATCAGTTGTAGCTACTTGTTGTAGTGCTGGGCTTGGTAGCACATAGTAGTGGAGAGGCTTGCGAGGCTGCCCTTGATGACTTGAGCGAAGATGGCACACTAGGAGATTGGATACGGGGTATTATGGCGAAGGTCGGAGGAGCAGGGTCAGAGTCAACAATGGGCAGGTGTCATAAGGCACTATGTTGATGCCTTCGTTCGGCTTACTCTAGGTGAGGTGTTCTGGTGCCCCTACCGGGACTGTCCAGCCTAGACTAAGGCTGGAGAGTGACTTCGACGGGTATAGAGGGAGCGATGGCTAATTGGGAGGCATGGTACTGAGTAGGAGTTGTTACCATACGACCGAGTCACATGACAGTTTAGGGTGCACCAAGGAATGCCTAGTGAGCCCATGGTCTATCGACACCAGGGGGATTAGAGGACTCTGGATCAACCATTCATTGTGCCACTTGGCAAGGATTTAGATATGATGATTAACGTCCCAGATGTGGATGATGTCGAGGTTACTACTGAGTATGAGCAGTGGTGGACCTTGCGACAGTGGAGAGGCGAGGGGCCACTTGGTGGTGCAAAGGCAGCAGCAGCAGGGGATGAGGGTGTAGAGATATTAGATGAGGGTTGGGGTTCTTCACTGGATGATGCGAAGATGGTGGAGGTTGAGGATGTTGGAGGGGATTTTGCGGTATCAAACCAGCCAGATATGCAGGATGCCTCAGAACAGTGGGAGCCAGAGTAGGCTACTATCCTAGATTCCTTGAGGCCTCAGGCAGGTTCGGAGGACATGGATGCATGGTTGTGTGTTGAGAATACATGATTTGTGGAGCTATTGTGGAGGTGATATGGAGAGCTGGGAGAGGCTTTGCATGAGAAAGATCTCCTACGGACTCAGCTTGCAAAGTGGGAGAATGCATGGGCTGTGTCCCGTTGGTAGGGGGGATACTAATGTGGCATGAGAGAGGGATCTACTGTAGATGCAGTTAGCACAGTGTGACGATGTAGTAGCTTACTACCATCGATGGGAGGTAGAATGGGTTCTACATGAGGTAGAGTGGAGTCGACGAGAGTCAAATTGGCAGCGACATCGATTGGATATGGAGGGAGAGATCATCCACCTTGGTGGGCGGTTACCTGAGCCTCCTGGAGGGGGTTCTTCATGGTGGATGAGAGACACTGATACTGAGCAGTCAGCATCGTCCTACTATCAATAGCTAGATGAGGGGGGCACTAGTAGTCATGATGCAGGGGCAAGCAATAGTCGCCCTGAGAGGTCCCATAGGACCCACACCACGGGGGGTAGTTCCTGTCACACCGATCTTGCATGATCATGGTGGCCGACACCCTAGGCTTGGGGGTTTTTGAGTTTTTGGCTATTGTTGCGAGGTCAAAGAACTAGTTCATTGTAGCATGTAGGCATTTTTGATGATATATATACATATGACTCTTCTTTTGGTTTTTATAAACTTTTCATGGTGGGTTTTTATGGACATGTATTTACATTGATGGTATGCAAATGCTTGTATAAATGCGATGGTTCTAATTTGTATGATGTGTGCATATGGAATGAATGAAATTATTTATTGATTACTTTTCGATGCACTATAGACTGTACAAGACTTGACTGACTTGCTGAACTAATGGGACAACTATGTGGAATAACTTTGCATGTGAAAACTTTGTTTTTGTATTTTGCATATTTACTGATGGTGATGTAATGAAATGTACCAGTTGTTTTTAAAAATGTAGTTAAGCTTTTCTGAGATTCATATATTTTACCTAACTAGCCAAGATTGTACCTTTATCTCACAAGACTTTTGAACAAGGTATAAATCCGACTTGGAGGTTAACCAAGTTATTTCACATCCCTGTGTGTGCAATTGAGTTTGTTTATGTGGTATTTGTTAGGATACCTCCAGTGCCAGATAGGCTATCAACCAAACTTGTATTGAGGATCACCTAACTAGCTCCACTAACTCCATTATTGTATTTAGAAAGATTAATCCATGGGACAATCTAGGGGACCATAAGCTAGCTCATCCACATGCAAACATTGGTCTGCTCACATGCAAAGCTAATGTGATAGACATATTGTCATGCGGGTAGGATACCGCCATTTCCAGGTAGGCTATCCACCACACCTATAATGAGGATCACCTAGATGGTTTTTGAATGTTGAGAATTCCAAGGATTCAAGTTTAGGTTGTTTATTGGTTCAATGGGTTAGGATATTTTCTCATATACAAAGTGATGAAAATCACTGTTTATTTTGTTCTTTGTTTTTTTTTTTTTTGGAGCAAGGATGTTAAATAGTAGTGATAACCATTGTTATTTGATTTGGAATTTGAGCTTTGTAAGGTGATTGGGGAATAACATTGATTCTTTTAGGCCTTGGGGATGACTACCCATCCTTGGCAAGGACGTGTAGTACGAATCCTTATGACTTTGGGAACCAACAGGTAGTATGTAGATTATGAAGTGAGGGTATTGATATTTTAAGCCTTGGGGATGACTACCCATCCTTAGCAGGGACATGTAGTACGAATCCTTACAACTTGAGAAACCAAAGGGGATGGTGATTATGGCTTGTGGAAATTGTGTTTTTGAATGGTCAGTGATTCTTTTAGGCCTTGGGGATGACTACCCATCCTTGGCAGGGACGTGTAGTACGAATCCTTACAACCTTAGGAACCAATGGTGACTTTTGAATTTTTGGTAGTGATGAAAACCACTATTGATTAGGAGGAATGGATGGGGCAGAGCTTGTCCTTTTGTCAATTCTCAGCATTTGTGAACCATTCACACAGGGGGGATGAACAGGCTAATCTTTCACCTATGGTATCCGAGACTGCTTTGTAGATTCCTCTTGCGTTCACACAACTGAGGAATTATTTTGTGTTTTAATTTGTGTAGGGATATTACATAACGAGGTGTGACCCATGTAAAATTTTCCTATGTAAAATCTGTTTGACTGTGTACAATTTTTGGCTAGAAAGGTAAAGACAACTGAATGACGAAAACCCTAAATTCATTAGGAGACAACTGACTAATGCTAAAAAAATTGGATGGTGTGATGCGAGATGTAAGCATTGATAAAATTAATTTTATGTGGAAGCGAATGGGATTGTCAAGTAAGGACAGTCTATGGTGCTTTTGACGTGTCTAACCAACAAATATGCAATGTATGAATGTGATGCCTAATGCAACCTATATTTTTGTATTTTTGATGTTTTATGAGTATGCATGGAATGGAGATGCAATTTTTTTTGTTATTTTCTTTTTTTTGATGATTTTATTGTTTTTGTTTATTTTTGAATATTTGTTTTGACCAAGCGGTTATAGTAACCCTTGGAGCTTTTGGTTTGACCAAAAGGGTTTATGGATACCTTTGGGGAGTTTGAGGGGTTGAGCAAACAATTATGGGAATCCTTGGAGATTTTGGTTTGACCAAAGGGTTTATGGACACCTTTGGAGCATTTTGGGGTTGACCAAGTGATTATGATAATCCTTGGAGCTTTTCGGTTGACTAAAGGGTGTATGGACACCTTTAGGGAATTTTAGGGTTGACCAAGTGATTGTGATAATCCTTGGAACTTTTGGGTTGACCAAAGGGTTTATGGACACCTTTGGGGAATTTTTGGGTTGAACAAGTGATTATGATAATCCTTGGAGCTTTTAGTTTGACCAAAGGGTGTATGGACACCTTTGGGGCATTTTAGAGTTGACCAAGTGATTGTGGGAATCCTTGGAGCTTTTGGTTGGACTATGGTTCTCTAAATGTGGAATGGCCTCAAATGAATGATGTTCAAGGGTTCAAGCTCCTTTATTCCTTCAATAGAGGCAAGCCAATAAGTTATAGGTCCTATTCGACTATCAATCACATAAGGACCTAACCATTTTGTTGCAAACTTGTCCTTCAAATGGGACAGTAAATTAGAATTTTGCTCGTTTTCTTTTAAGACCAAATCTCCAACCTGAAAATCCCTTAAGTGAACCTTCATGTTATATGCTCTCTTAAGTCACTCTTGATAGATACACAAATGATCTAGAGCATTGATATGTGTAGCGAAGGGATTTCCACCTCAAGAGGCATGATAGCCTCAAAGCCATACACTAGCGAAAACAAATTTGCCCCAGTGGGCGTCCGAATGCTAGTGCGATAAGCCCATAGGGCAAGCGGGATCTGAATGTGCCAATCATTATGATTATCTACGACAGTATTTTTGAGGATGGTGACTAACATTTTGTTGGATGCCTTTGCTTGCCCATTTTCCTGCGGATAATAGGGTGTTGAAAAGTTGTGCTAAATTTTGTACTTCATGGTCAAAGCACGCACGTCTTTGTTCTTCAAGGGCGTCCGATTATCCGATAGGATCTTGGATGGAATACCAAAATGACATATGATGTTATGTAAAATAAACTCTACAATGCAGGGTCAAATCATAGAGGTTAACATAATTTCTTCCACCCACTTGGTAAAATACTCTGTGGCTGTTATGAAAAATGTGTGATGACCCGACGACGCAGGGGAGATATTTTCAATTAGATCAAAGCCCCACTACAAAAAAGGCCAAGCCGATTGGATTGGTTGCAAGGCCTAAGAAGGTACGTGTGTCAAATTGGCATGATTTTGACACTTCACACACTTCTTCACATATGTGCAATAATCTCACTCTAAATATGGCCAATAATAACCCATGCAGAGAATGCACTTTGTGATGGCCATACCACTGAAATGGCCACCACATGTACCATCGTGGGCTTGGGTGATCACCCAAGTAGACTCCTACTGGTCCAAGCAATGGAGGAGGATTCCTTCATAACTCTGACAATACAAAATGTCTCCTAGCAAGACATGTTTTGCCACTTTCTATTTGAATGATCTTTTCATGGCTTACGTCAATCCAAGTGGGAGAGTACCTAGCTTGAGGTAATCCTTTAGGGGTGTGTACCAATCCTGCTGATCAGAAACCTCGATGGTATGAATAGCCAATCCCTCTTGAAGTTCATCTCGAGAAAAAGCTGAGCAGGAAAGAACTTGTAAAAATAGCATTGTATTGCTATTAAGAGGTGTAGGGGAGAACAAGGACCCCCAGTTGGCTTTAGTCAAACGATCTTGGATTCGAGAAAACCTATCCATAGATGGTTCAGTCTGGATCAAGTGGATTCCTGGCATGAGGTCATAGCTTGCACGCTTCATCACAAGTTGCGATAATGTCTTGACCTGAATGGTTATTAGCTCACTGAAAGGGTCTTGCAGGATTAGTGACCCCAAGGAGGCCATAGTATCCCCAAAATGATTCGATGAGCGAGGGAGTGCCTCGATGTCATACCAGTCAAGTTGTGCCAAGAATTTGTTCACAAGGGTTTTATAAGCCTACAGAACTGAGCATTTGCATTGGAATATCCCATTAACTTGATTGACAATTAATAGTGAATCACCAAATATGTTCAATCATTTAATGTTCATGGTGACTACTATCTGAAGACCTATGAGCAAGGCTTCGTATTCTGCATTGTTATTGGTGCATGGGAAGTCTAATTTAAATGACAAAGGCATGGGAGCCCCTTGTGGAGTGAAGAATACAATTCTCGTGCCACCTCCTTGCTCACACTTAAAACCATTGAAGAATAGGGTTATGTCAGACTGTGACTCAGGCTCATTAGAATTTGAAAATTCTAAAACATGGAAGACCCCATCATCAGGTAGTTCAAAGGTCAAAGGCTGATCGTCTTCAAGAGGAGCCTCTGCTAGTTGATCGGTGATGACTTGACCTTTTATGGATTTCTATCCAATGAATTCTATGTCAAAATCTATCAACATGATCCATTTTGCCGTGTGGCTACTATGATAAGTACGACTCATCATGTATCGTAATGGATTCTCCTTAGACACAACATACATCTTGTTGCTCAACATGTAATGGCATAACTTCTTGGTAGAAAACACCACTTCCAAGTAGAGCTTCTCGACGTATGCATAGTTAAGTTCATAACTGACTAGGGTGTGACTAAGATAGTAAGTAGCCTATTCTTTGTGTAATTCATTTTTTTGGGATAGCATGGTGCCTAACACCACCTTAGTAGCTGAGATGTATAAGTAGAATGACGCTCCTAGTCTAGGTGGTGCCAATACTAGTGGCAAAGCCAAGTACTATTTAATATCATCAAAGGTTGACTGGAACTCGTCATCCCAATGGAATGCTACCCCCTTGTGCAATAATTTATTCATGGGTCGGCACTTGTCAGATAACTGTGCTATGAAGCGTTTGATCGACATGACCTTTCCCTACAAAATTTTGAGCTGCTTGATGGTAGTTGGGGGAAGCATTTCAAGGATTGCCTTGAATTTGTTGGGATCCACCTCGATTCCTCATTTGGAGACTATGAAAGCCAAGAGCTTTCCAGAGGTGACACCAAAGATGCACTTCTTGGGGTTTAGTCTGACTTTATGCTCAATGAGGCGATCAAGGACCTTGCTCAAGTCACCGAGGTTATCTGGGTGCAAAAGAGATTTGGCGAACAAAGCATCCATGTAATATTCTAAATTTTTGTGCATGTAATCATGGAATATGTACGTCATGGCACGTTGGTAGGTGGTGCAAGTGTTTTTAAGGCCAAAAGGCATGACCTTATAAAAAAATGTCCCCCAAGGCATTATGAATGCCGTTTTTAGTTGGTCCTTAGGATTAATACGAATCTGATTGTATCCTAAGAAACCATCCATGAGGGAAAGCATTTTGTGGCTCGCTGTAGCGTCTACCAACGCATCGATGCTTGGCAAGGGAAAATCATCCTTAGGACTCACTTGGTTAAGATCTCAAAAATCAGTGCATATGTGAATCCTCCCGTCGAGATTCTTGATGGGAACCATGTTAGACAACCATGGAGGATAATCCACACAGATGACAAACTGTGCATCCAACAAATTTTATAACTTGTCTTTTACCATGAAGGCCATTGTTGGGTGCATCTTACGTATTTTTTGCTTTACTGGCTTGATTGTCGGATCAAGCATTAAATTATGCATGATTAGCTGTGGATCTAGTCCCGACATATCCTTGTATGACCATGCAAAAACCTCCTTCTTCTCCTTGAGAAGGGTAATGTAATCGGCTTGCTCTTTGGGGGAGAGACTTACCCCCAGCTTGAGAATCCATGGATTCATTGGATCTGTTCCAATGTCTATGTCAGTTGTTGCCTCGACTGACATGTGGGATATGTCCTCCAACTGGTGTGGAGTTGGGATCAGATGGATATGATTTTCTAAATTAAGATCATCATTAGGAACGTCAGGTTCCTCTTTAGCATGGAAGACATCCTGAGTCTGTCCTGGAGTGAAATGAAACATCCCACCATAAGTCCAATACTCTAATGGGGATGGTGGTGTGTCAGCATGATCCCAATCTATAGCCTCTATGTCTAGATGCAATGACCGTGTTGGGTCAGCTGGATCATGGATGGGGGCGGTCAAGTCAATGGAGATCATGTTGATGAAATGATTGTAACCACCATTACCATAGGTGTGATAACTATGACATTCTAGATGTTCTTGAAGCATTGGATCTGGCTCTATAGGCACTGGCACAAAGGGATTAGCCCTATGCATGGACATGCAAATAGGGTCTGCCCTAGGCACTGATGTTTTGATAAGGTCTCCAGGCAAAAGATGCTCTCTATGTACCTGGAGTGGCAGGTGCAGTAATTGCTATAACTACATTGGGTTGAGGTGCCACCTATGTCTTGGACCTATGTGTAAGTGTTCAAACATGTCATCTATGTCCAAGGGATATTGATGTTGCATTTGTCACATGTGGTTGAGATAGGCCATCTCGGTTTCATCTTTGTAATCACTATTAGAAATCCATAGGCCTTCATTGGCTCCAATAACTGCTTACGACATGGGAAGATCATCTTTCTCGAGAAAATTAATATGATTCCAGTGAGGTTGTTTCGCTCTCTGTGGGGGGGCCTAATTTTCTTGAGGTAGCATATGCTCAATGGGATCATTCAATGGGAACATGGTCAAGAATATTTCTAGATAATCATCCATGGGAAGCATGTGGGAATGATTTCTTCCTGACTCAAGAGGCTCCCAAGGTGATACCTCATACTCCAACTCATCATCTGAAGACTCTGCTTGATCTTGGTCATACCCTTCGTGGAGGTGAGTCCTTGAATTGTCTCCCATTGCAACCAAAGGAAAAGTGTTTTTGAGGTCAACAAGGTTGTTTTTGTGTAATGGGAAATAATACCCCAATGTATAAGTTGTATTTGGACTGGCATATGGATCTGATGCCAACCCATCCTTGTTGCCTATTCCTAGGCCTTGCATGTTTTCAACCAAGATTTCAAGGGGCAAAGGGTGATTAAACCCTACTCTTGACTTTTAATAAGGCATTTGGTATCTTGGTTGGCACAAACATGCACTCCTTGTTCATACCTGCCCAACCCATATCCATGCCAATTGCATTGGCTAAGATATCTTAGTGTGAATTCTGGGTTAGACAGACAATTGACATCCTCCACAAAGGGCTCTTCATCTTTCTATTCTTGTAGGGAAGATTCAATGCCATTATCTAGGCCCCCATAAATGAAGTTTGTCTGATTAGGTGGGTAGCCTAAAGGAACCATAGAGCCTACGGGGAGTCGAGGTTTCCCCATGTCTTGCATGGACTCAATTGTAGGCGTTGCTATAATGTTTTGCACTAGATACTCCCCCAATCCTGTGTTGTCCATATCAACTATGATTGTTGGCATTTGAGGGGTATTGAATGGAAGTTCTCCCTGAGTCCAATCCAAGTGGGGTGAACTAGGTGTCTCAACTTCTAGTCTACTAGGCTTCTCTTCTGTCGAGATGTTGGAGACTAAGGGTGATTCCTCTTCCAGGGGCTTCATTCCTTTGTTCGTTGGTGTGGCCACCATAGGTGGCATCGTTTTAGGAGGACGAGATGAAGAATATGGACCCACATGGGGATTTGATTGCCTTGGTGATGGAGATGACTACATAGTCAGACCCTTTTTAGATGAATTTAACTAAAAATCCAAATGCGTTGATGGAAGGGTCGACTACGGCATTAGTTGCATTGGATTGTAGTATTTGAATGGCTTTAAGTCTGTAGGAACCACATGCACCTATCCTTTAAATGTATACTTCAAGCATTGATGAGCAATTGAAGGGACACACTTCATATCCCTGATCCAAGGCTGCCCAAGCAAGATATTGTAAGCCATATCACCTTCTAAAATGTGGCACAATGCATGAATGGTATTTTGTCCCACTTGGATGGGTAGGACAATTACGCCAACTATCGAGCATATCGCATCATTGAATGCTCAAAGAGTATAAGTGGAAGGTATAATGTGAGAGGCTAGCAACTTCAAATGTTTTGGTGCTACGGTTGTAATAATGTTACGAGACAAACCAGTGTCTACCAACACCTGCTTATACGAAATCCTGTTGACCCACGTGATAATGTGCAAGGGTGGATCTGCCACATCACTAGCCATCTATTTTAATTCATATTCTCTAAAGGTGATGACTGGTTTCGTACATTGTTTCACATGGCCCATGAAGTTGAAGAAATAATTTTCTTCATGGGGATGTAGCTCAATTACCTTTAAGATCTCCATGAGAGCCTCCCGATGGGGCACTGATTGCTTAATAAGCTCATATATGGAGAGCCTAGCCGACGTGGTACTTAGACTTTGAGTAAGTCTAGTTCGAATTGTGGCTTCTGGTCTAGGCAGAGGAAATTGTGTAGGGGTCGGTTAAGTTTGTGATGTTGATGGAACTTCTCTTGTGGCTGCCATGGGGGCAGCTCCTGGGTATCTCTTATTCCTTGTCACTATGCTAATAATCCCTACATACCCCTCCATGGGGCAATTCTATTGCACTTCATTGACATGAAGAAATTTTGCTTGTGCATCATGTGTGGGCAAAGGATCTCTAAAAACACCTATTTGTTGGTTGTTAGGCGCTATGGGATTGTACACTGCCAATGTATTGTTGTCAATGAGATCTTGCACTAAACCTTTGAACTTCTAATAGGTGTTAAGGTCATGCCATTTCCGTCTGTGGAACCTATAGTAAAGATCCTCTCTGTACCCCTTAGGCTTTGGAACATTAGGATCTATCATTTGAATCTCTCGCAGATTAATCAAGTTTGCCATTGACAAACGGTCAAACAAGGAATCCCTGGACTCTGTGTATGGTGTAAATTGTCATCGAGGGCGACGCTGTTGATTTTGTTCATGCTTTTGATTTTATCTTTCATAGTTTTTAGGAGGCACCACCTGATAATTAGACTTTGGAGGCTATGTTTCTTGGGTAGGCTTAGGGACGTTGATAGCAACTTGATTGACCATGGTGGGTTTCTTTTGCGTAGTCCTTGTTTTAGTGCTCTTATTCCATTATTTTTACTTAGGCTTGGCAATTTTGCCATCCTGTATCTTGATCTCTTCGATAATTCTAGCTTATGCAAGAGCTTCTTCTAAGGTGGCATATTGATGCAACTGCAATAGCATAGAGGTCGATCGCAAAAAACTCTTTGTGAACATTTGAGTTAGGTCGGACATAGGAGGGAGGTAGGATATCTTTGAAAGCAACGTCCACCAATTCCCATATGCCACCATAGATTCCACCTCATACTACTTAAGGCTAGCTATATCTTAGTGACACATTTTTCTTTGTGTTGAAAGTGAAACGTTCTAGGAATGCATCCACTAGCTGATCTAAGTTATAGATGCTATGCTTAGGTAAATGGGTAAACCAATCCGAGGCAGGTCCTACGAATGTGGTTATAAATGTTCTTAATAGCAAAGCATCGTTATCTTGAATACCAAAGCATTGGCTTAGGAATCGAGTCACATGCTCTTGAGCATCTTCCTCCCCTCTAAAGAGTGCCAACTGGGGTAGCTTAAAATGTTTAGGGTATGGAGGTGCCGGCACTGACGGATGCACAAGATGACTACGGAGTTGGCGTAAAGTAGGCTTTTGGGGCCCAGAAGTCTTGAGTTCCATAGTATCTAAGCGTTCTAACAATACTTTGTATGCATCAGAGGACTTAATATCCTCCTCCTTGGTTTGATCTCACTATGTGTTTTGGGGAACTTGAGGCCTTTGGAGGGATAACTAGGTAGCACCCCTTCTGCCTTGATAGGGTGTTTCAGCCCGCTCTTCTTCTTGTTCATAATACTCATAAGCTACTTTAGGAGTGTCTAGCCTAGGCCTGTAAACATTGATGGGTGTCCATGGAGGGTGCCCATCATGGTTTCTGGTAGTGGCCTCCAATGGTCCCATCGTGATCGCCATTGAAAGCACAAGGATACGAAAACAAAAAGGAATATGACACAAGAAAATAACAAGAAAGAACATATGCAAATTGACACAAGATAAAAGCAATATGAAATATGGTAATCTCTTTATTGATATGCTTTATAAATTGTGTTACAATACATCTCCTTCCTTTTTAGGGGATAGGAGAGTCAGATGTGTTTCTTGTCACAATATCCATGGATTCATATCCTTCTTCCGCGTGCCCACATATAAGATGGGCGGACCAAAACATCATCACCGCTTGCGTATGTGATTATTTGCTCTCTCTTGCTCCTCTACAGTCAAAAACATAAATTCAAAGAAATAGAAAATATTAGTAATACCTGCAGACAGAATGAGACATGTATTTCCCAAAGCCGATTATCAATGTATGTATGAAAATAATAAAATGACTATCAGATGACCTTTGATTGACCTAAAAATTTGACAGAAGCATAAAAATATCATTAGAATACCATTGCAAAAAGAACAGTCTAAACATTCCTCATAGATAAATATGCATTCTAGGGTGGGACGAATAGAACCTGCACAGATTAGGATTCGTTCCAGGGTGGGACGAATAGACCTATAATAATTTATCAAAAAGCACCCTATTCAATGTCCTATCTAAGAAGCTCAAAATGATGTGCAAACTTGGGGTTAGCTAATTGGGGGCATTTTGGGAAGACCCAGATGGCCATATTTTTCCAATTTTTCCTCTAGCACCCATATTTTGAAGATGGCATCTACAAATTAGTGAAATCGGGAAATAACAATAACCTAGTCAAAAATGATCAGAATGCAATGAAATTTTAACTATAACCTATTCAACATATATAGAAAACAATGCAAAAGAACAAATAGAGAAATCTATCACATATTTCTATTCATATCGGGGTGGGGCGAATTTTCCTATGACAGATTGGGGAGCGCTCGGGGGTAGGACGCCCATCGTTTGAGGCACTGTTTCAAAACCAATCCACTTGGGATGGGTCCAAAACTGATTATGGGGTATTCTTGACAAATTTTGTGGATATTTGTGGTCAAAAATCAGGTTTTGGGTACATATTTGTGCCTCCAATAGTCACCCAATAACCTCCCTTTCGAATGAGAGATTAAGGATGTAAAAGCACAAATCACAGGTAGGTATGTAAATTGGCAGCACTTCATTGCTCAAATGCTCCTTCTCTGTATCTATTTTGGGTGGGAAAACTCCCCAATTTATAGACCTTAGGGTCTCCTTGTTTGAATTGCGCATGCGAGGGTGCCACTTGAGTTAACTGTCCTATTTTCAGAGAAAAGCTAACTCCCTGATTAAAAATATTCTTGCATGATGTTTCTAAAATAAAGACACTCATAACTAAAGTCTCTCTTGAATAAAAGCTATTCCTTGCAATTACATGGACTGAAGACTCAGTTAACTAGCGGAGTTGCCAAAGTTTGACTTTTTTTTCTAGTTAAACCTTCTATTCGCCTCACCCTAGGGTGAATTCTATATTCGTCCCTGGGTGGGACAAATTATAGTTTGTATTCATCCCTAGGTAGGAGGAACGGATATCAAGGTGCAAAAAATGTGCCAAATTGACCTTTGAGCTCTAATACTACTTTTGGAAGTGGTTAGGACCACTGTTTAACCTCTAGGGGCTGCCCTAGGGGCTGTTTGTGTCAATGCGATCAGCGCTCGTTGTCACATAATCAGATTGGTACTATTTTGGTGTCTACACTACCATATCTAAACTGCTCCATGGTAGGATGGATTTTTGACAATTTTAGCTCCAAAATGTGTCACAAAAAGGGTTCAAACCCACCAAAAATAGGTTAGAATGTTCAGAAACTACATAAGCATTCAATGGAAAAAAAATGAACCCTTACAAAAGTCGTATTGGGTCAAGTGACTCATTGCTTTTCTCATGTCGGTCATTCCCTCATTGATTCATCACTTGAATGGGTAGTCATACTTAATCACCAATCAACAAATACACACCCATTCAAGGAAATGACACACATTGAAAGTATCATTGACAAAGATAATCATGCCCTTGCTTGGGGAAGCAAACAAGCAATAATCACAAGATGATCAAACACTTGGTATTATAGAATCATGAACTCAAGGTTCCCATAGACAAAAGGTTGCACCCTTTGCCTATTCATGATTGAATAATGTCCAAGATCAAATAACAGCTCATCGAAAAAGGTTAACACTTGAAAAAAAGCTCCTTAGCTTGTCAGAAGTAAGGATTCAAGAATACGTGCCCTTTCCATACTTGGGGCATCAAAATTTGGTTAGGTTACTAAAAAACCCTAATCATTAGTGCTTTGGTTATCTATTTTTGCTTAGCACTGTGCCATGTACAGTGCATCCCAAAAAGGGGCATCTGTAGACACCAAAACAACACCAATCTGATTATGTGATGACAAGCACTGATTGAATTGACATACATAGCCCCTATGGCAGCCCCTAGAGGTTAAACTATAGACACCAAAACAACACCAATCTGATTATGTGATTGCAAACAATAATTGCTTTGACACACACAGCCCCCAGGGCAGCCCTCAGAGGTTAAACAGTGGTCCTAACCACTTTTTTAGCAATTTTGTAATGTCAAAAGGCAATTTGGCACATTCAAGCACTTTGCTCAGTATCCATCCCACCCTGGGATGCATTCATATTGGGATCTGTCTTACCCAAGGATGAATTTTGAATTCACTCTGGGTCAGGATGAATTCCAAGTTCAACGGGAAAAAGGAAGAATGGCACCAAGTGGCAGTCGAGGACAGTCAATTAATGCCTCCTGCCTTGCATGCGCATTTAGGTGGGCAGAGTGGGTGTTCAAGGACTGTCACAAGGGTAGTCATGGAATCCCAAGTCAGGGAGGAGTCTCCTCCCTCTTGAGAAGGCATGGTCACCACATGGCACCCCTACATGCCCCTCCAAAGAGACCCCCTAGGTCTATAAAATGGTGGACTTTCCCACACAAAAAAAGACAAGTGGAAGTCATTTTCAAGCAACGAAGTGCTACCAAATTGAACACCACATTTTATCCTTTTGATTCACCTCTTCCACATCCTTGATCTCTTTTGCAAGAGAGGTTATTGGGTGGCGTTTGGAAGTGTGTATCTGGACCCAATACCCGAAATTTGACCACATTGATCTACCAATTTGCCAACAACCCATTACAAGAGATTTTGGGCCCATCCCAAGTGGATTGGTGTCAAAATAAGGTTCTAACGGTGGGCAGCCCGCCCGGGCGCCCCACATTTCTTAGTTTCATTTTAAGTTGTTCTTTTGCCACTTGTTTATCTTCCATTCCATTTTATACTGTTTAGATAGTTTATAATTTCAATATCAGAAGGCTATGATCAAATATTATCAATTTTGTCGCTTTTGTTGTCCCCACTAACTTGCAGGTAACAACGTCAAATTCTCGTTGATGTAGGTCAAATTGGGGAAATCCAACCATCTGGGTCATCCCAAAATGTCCCCAATTAGCTAACCCATATGTTTGCAGGTATTTTGGAGATCCTGAGACACGACATTTGGGCAGGATTACTCTTGCATTTTATCACAGGTGAATTTGTCCTACCCAGGGATGAATTACAGTCGAATCCGTCCTGCCCAAGGATGAATTTGAATCGACAGCCAATTTCTCAACTATTTTGATGGCAATGGCCCTCTGGTAATGTTCTCTATTTCCTGTTAAATTTGTAGATGATTTTAAACTGGTTTATCTATCGCTGTAATCAATATTTTGCATGCATTTGTCATCATTTTTTTCAGAGAACAAACATTTCATCTTTGACACAGGTGCTACTAACAATCTTGTTGTTTATTTGAATGCAGGAGGAGCAGCAAGGATCAAGGATTCATCAACACTAGTGACGGCAACACTTTGGCCCACCCATTTCAAATGTGTGCACATGAAAGGAGGAACACTAAGTCATGATTGTAACCAAAACTCATTTAACGCTCCTAGCCCCTAAAAAGGGAGGAGGCATCTTTGTAATCGATATTACGAGAATTAAATAAAAAGGGCTGTGTTTTTTGTACTTTCTTTTTATCTCCATTCAATTCGTCTCTTTCATTTTCTTGCATTTCACATCTTAGGACTTAAGCGTTTGTTTGATTTTGAATGCGTCATATTAGTATTTATTGTTTTTGGAATCTCATGCTTTCAGTGGCGATCACAGTGGGACTCTATCCCCTATTTTATTAAGATCGAGAAACTGATCAAAAATTTGTGATTTATGCTTATAGGCACCATTGTTCGAGCTATGACTGTTATTCGTCTTTGCATATGGTGAATACCTTATTGTAATTCGTCTGACCCTGAGACGAGTTATAATTCATCTCAGACAGGGATGAATTCTATTCTGGAATTCATCTCACACTGTGACAAATTTTTGTCTGTACATTTTTAGGACCGAGGATTAGAAATAGCAAGTTTAGGCAAAGAAAAGGTAAGAATCCTAAACGGTTCCTGTCATTTTCTGCTTTTTCTATTTCTATTTTTGTCAATTTTGCCTTCTTAAGAAAAATAGTTGCTTCTGCCTGCTTCAATTTTTAATAAAAAGAACCACACACACATCACGTGGCATTTTTAAACCAAGGAGCTGGTTGTAAGACCCCAACCCTTTATCAAGACCAACAATGGGTTCATCACCACCTTGGCTTGATTTTTGCATCCATTTACCTCGATTGTCACTGT
The DNA here is from genome assembly GCA_028583015.1 of Wollemia nobilis. Lineage (NCBI taxonomy): Eukaryota > Viridiplantae > Streptophyta > Pinopsida > Araucariales > Araucariaceae > Wollemia > Wollemia nobilis. The sequence goes on from JAQPPZ010014273.1 coordinate 56,655, forward strand.
TGTTAGGTGTAAATCCTGACGAAAGCTGACCGAGTGTCGTTGGGGTGATTCCCAGTGTGTGAGGATAAGTCTTCTATGGTAGGTGTCATTAACAAGAAAATCCCCCTTTCGTATCGCCTACGTACCACGTACCATCTGCTCTCATGTACCTATAGTTTCCCTCTCGTAAGGGTGGGTATATAGAGAGGTTGGTATATCGGTCGAGCAATGGTAAATTGAAGGGGCAACAAATTCATGGGAGTTATATGAGCCTTCATTACACATTTAAAAATTCTTCAAAAATTTCAAAAACAAAACAAAATCATCAAAACGCACTAAAACTAGTTTAGGACACACCATTAATCTTTAAAAGAGACAATCACCGTTTGTGTATGTGTGTGTTCATTTCTGTTTAGTGTAACAAAAAAAGTCAAAAAATCATAAAAGAGATAAAATTTGCTTAGCTTGTAGAAGAGCACCACAATGGTGTGCACCCATAGCCAAGCCCAATCAAGGGCAGAAGCTACGAAAAGTGTACAAAGAGTAGGCACAAGTCACCTTCGCTTTAGCCCTGAGGACTTGGCCATACCGCCTTGGCGGTCTGGACCACAAGAGAGTCCACATCATTCCATGTCAAGGTGGAATTATAGGGACACCCCTCTGGGGGACATGCCCATTCAACATAGCCCCTTTTAGGAAGAAGCTTTACATGTGGCACTCAATATAAATAGAAGACCGCCTTTAGAGACTAGATATGAGTGGCCACCATGTAATGAAGATCTAGAGAGGCACAGTGCCCATGAGGAGAGACAACGTGACCATGACATCTCTCCTTTGCCTCCCATCATTGTTAAAAATAAAAGACAAAACCCAGAGTGCAGGGCTCTCTGCATAGGGCGAGCTAACTTCACTCGCCACCTTCACACCCATGAAAGGGAGTACGAGGAAGACCATCAAATTCCTTGAGAGCAATATACAACGTAGGAGCTTTGTGCTTTCGCACCTGCTAGATACCATGGTCACACATCGAGGCCAGAGCCTCAGGTAAATGCCGCCAACCTCGACAGAGGGAAGCGACCCATTGAAATCTCGAATCATCAAGACCGAGGCAAATACATAGGAGAAACATTCAAGCCTCCTAAACCCAATATGGTGGACCAAATTGACCTAACAGTCACCATACATGCCGCTCGCCAAGCCCAGATCACGTGACTTGAGCAAGATCATTAGCAATTAGAGCACTTATACCACCTTAACAAGGAGCACATTCAAAACGAAGTAGATGGGATACTTTATAAACTACCTGAGAGGGTTCCAACCCCTCGCACTCAAAAAGTGGAACAATATGAGAGGCATAATCCCTTGGTGTAGGATAGGTCTCCGTGACCTCATCAAGCTTTGCCTTCGAGACCCCATAGACCTAAGAGGGAGGCCACTCCCTAAAAAAATGATGGGTACTCTCCACGGAGACCCACTTAGGGTCATAGGTCTCACCTAGAGACTCCTCAGGAAGTTTACGAGGAGTATGAACCAGAAGTAGAATGGGCCAAAATGCCCTATCATGGTGGAGGGGGTGCTATCCAGCCACCCCTCCATAGGCCTCCAGTCTCCCATAACTCACAATAGGAGCAAACAAAAGAGGAAGATATTAAGTCTTCCGATGCATACAAAGTGCTATTAGAGCATTTGGAGTCTATGGAGACCAAAGCTTCTAGGCACCAAAATCCCACGTTACATCAACTCCGTAGTCATCTAGTGCATCCATCAGTGCCCACACCTCTTTACCCCAAACATTTCAAGTTGCCTCAGTTGGCAGTCTTTAAGGGTGAAGAGGATGCCCAAGAGCATGTGACAAGATTCCTGAGCCAATGCTTTGGCATTCAGGATAATGATGCACCTTTGCTAAGGACATTCATAACCACATTCGTAGGCCCTGCCTCGGATTGGTTCACCTAGTTTTCAAAGCACAGCATAAATAATTTGGATCAATTAGTGGATGCGTTCCTTGAACACTTTGCCTTCAACACCAAGAAGAAGGCATCACTGAGTGACCTGGACAGCCTCAGGCAATATGAGGAAGAAATAATGGCGGCTTACGAGAATCGATGGAGGGCTCTACTTTCTAAGCTACCCTACCTTCCCCCTATGTCTGACATCACACAAATGTTTTCACGAAGTTGTCTGAGATCGATCTATGGGCTATTGTAGCTGTAGAAATATGCCAGCCTAGAAGAAGCTTTGGCACAAGCTAGAGTTATCGAAGAGATAAAAATATAGGAGGGAAAAATTTCCAAACCTAAAAAGAAAGAGTGGAACAAAAACACCAAGATAGGGACTACGCAACCAAAATCTGCTGTGGTTAATCAAGTTGCGATAAATTTTCCTAAGCCTGCAAAAGAAACACAGCCTCAAAATGCTAATTATCAGGCAGTGCCTCCTAATAATTATGAAATAGAAAATCAAAAATAGGAGCAAAATCAGCAGCGTTGCCCTAGGCGACAATTTACCCCTTATACGAAGTCTAGGGACTCTCTATTTGATCACTTTTTAGTGACAAATTTAATCACCCTTCCAAAAATCCAAATGATAGATCCTAATGCTCCCAAGCCTAAGGGATACAGAGAGGATTTATATTGTAGGTTCCACAGGCAGAGGGGACATGACCTGAACACATGCTAGAAATTTAAGGGATCAATACAATACTTGATTGATAATAAAACATTGGTAGTGGACAACCCCATAGCACCAAATAACCAGAAAGTGGGAGTCTTCAAAGATCCCTTGCCTTCCCATGAGGTACAGACAAAACCCCTTCAGGTCAACGAGGTGCGACATAATCTCCCCATGCAAGGGTATGTGGGAATGATTAGCATAGTGACCAAGAACAAGAAATACCCAGGAGTTGCCCCCGAGGCAGCTACAAGAGAAATTCCAACAACATCACAACCTCAAAAACACCCTATGTAGTTACCTCCGCCTAGACCTGAGGTCACGATACAGAACAAACTCATGCAGATTTTATAGACCACATCGGCTAGGCTTTCCATATATGAGCTTATACATCAATAAACACCCCATCGGGAAGCTCTCATGGAAATTTTGAAAGCCATCGAGTTGCAGCCCCATGAAGCGAATTCCTTCAATAACTTCATGGGACATGTAAAATGATGTATGGAGCTAGTTATTACCTTCCGAGAAGATGAAGTTAAATTAGTATTTGATGACATGGCAGATCCACCCCTACATGTAATCGCACGAGTCAATGGGATCCTGTATAAGAGGGTGTTGGTAGACACTGGATCGTCTAGTAACATCATTACTACAACAACATTGAAACATCTGAAGCTGCCAGCCTCTCACATCACCGCTTCCACTTACACACTACGAGCATTCAATGATGCGATATGCTCGATAGTTGGCACAATTTTTCTACCCTTTTAGGTAGGACAAAATATGATACCTACATTGTGCCATATTTTGGAAGGGGAGATGGCATACAACATATTGCTAGGGTGACCATGGATCAGGGACATGAAGTGTGTCCCTTCGATAGCTCACTAGTGTTTGAAGTATGCATTTGAAGGAGAAGTACATGTAGTCCCGAAGGACTTAGAACCCTTCAAATATTGCAATGCGGTGTAGTTGATGTCGTAATCGACCCTCCCATCGACACACTTGGATTTCCAGTTAAATCCATCTATACAAGGTCCGATGTCACAGGAACCACTGGTGACTAATCCATCAAAACCCCAACTAGGTGCATCTTCATTTTTTGCTCCTTCACTACCAACGCCACTTGTCATGGCTAAACAGAAGGACAAAGGGAAACAAATCCTGGAAGAGGCTCAACCCCTAGAGGAGGTGCTGCCAACAATATCAACCATCTCAATAGAAGATATTCCTAGCACCATGGAAGCTGAGGCTCCTAATCCACCCAACATGGAATGGACTCAGGAAGGCCTTCCATTCCTTCCCTCTCAATTGCCAAAAATTACTATTGAAATGGCCAGCACAGGCCTGGGGGAGTATCTAGTGTAAAATTTTGTAGCAACGCCCATGCTAGAGTCAATGCAAGACATGGGGAGACCTCGCATTACCATTGAGATAGTTGTTCCTTTAGGCTACCCACCAAACCAGACCAATTTTGTGTATGGGGGCCTTGACCATGGTGCTGAGCCATGCATGGAAAAGGACGAGGACGAAGAGTCTTTTGTAGAAAATGTCAACTATTTGTCTAATCCGGACTTCACCCTGAGATACCTTGGCCAATGCAATTGGCATGGATACGGGCTAGGTAGGTATGAGCAAGGAGTGTGTGTCCTTTTCTAGCCAAGATACCAAATGCCTTATGACAAGTCAGGAGTAGGGTTCAACCACCCCCTACCCTTAGACATCTTGGTGGAAAACATGCAAGGCCTAGGAATAGGCAACAAGGGTGGATTGGCATCAGATCCTTATGCCAACCCAAACACAACATATACATTGGGAGATTACCTCCCATGGTCAACAACCACCCTTGGTAACATCAATAACCCTTCTCCTTTGATAGAGAGATGTGAAAGTTCGAGAACTCACTTTCAAGGAAAGCATAAATAGTGTCCAGAAGGATCTTTGGAGGATGAATCAAAATATGAACCAGTGTCATATGTTCCCTTCGAATCTAATAGTGATCACTCATGAGAGATTCCCATGAGTAACTGATAAGAGATACTTTTGCAACTGTTCCCTTTAGAGGTTCCAGTTGAGCCAGTGCTGTGTCAAGAGAATCAGGTCCCCCCACCAAGTGTGGAACAACCGCAATGGGACAAGATTAATTTGCTAGAACAAGGTGAACCCTTAATGTCACAAGTAGTTGTTGAAGAAAATGAACATTTTTGGATCTCTGACAGTGATTCAAAAGATGAGACTGAGATGGCCTATCTCAACCACATGTGACAAATGCAACAAAGGCAACAAGTGCAACAACGACATCCCTTGGGGATTAATGACTTATTTGCATATATGGGCATACTTCCAGGGCATGAGTGGTACGTAGACCCAATAGGGTGGGACCAAGTGTTGGATCCATGGCTCCAAGTTTACAACAAGCACCGTCCACCCCGAGACCCTATAATGACATCAATTTCGAGGGGAGACCTTGTCTTCCTATTAGCACATAGGGCCGATCCATTTGTGCCAATACCTCCAAAGCTAGATCTGGAGCACAAAGACCATCAAGCTGGGGGTACCTCTATCCCATGAAGAGCCATAGTCCAAACCAAAAAGCTCCAAGGATTATCACAATCGCTTGGTCAAAACCCAAAAGCTCCAAGGATTATCGCAATCACTTGGTCACCCCAAGAGCTTGAAGGATTATCGCAATCACTTGGTCACCCCAAAATCTCCAAGGATTATCGCAACCACTTGGTCACCCTAAAATCTCCAAGGATTATCGCAATCGCTTGGTCACCCCAAAAGCTCCAAGGATTATCGCAATCACTTGGTCACCCCAAAAGCTCCAAGGATTATCGCAATCACTTGGTCACCCCAAAAGCTCCAAGGATTATCGCAATCGCTTGGTCACCCCAAAAATGCCCCAAAGGATTCTTGAAATCCCTTGGTCACCATCAAGAAATTCAAAAATCATCAAAAACAATAAAAAATTAGCATCTCATTTCCAGGCATGCTCAAATTCATCAATAAAAAGCTCTTCTCACATCTCATCTTTATATTCACAAAAATCAACCCATCAATACAAAAATATATAGCTGCACTAAGCATCGCATCCATACATTGCATATTTGTGGTCGTACAGGTCAAAGGCACCATAGGCTGTAATTGCTCTGCTAGTCCATCTTGTTCCACATTTTTCCATTTTATAAGTAGTCCAAAAAACAACAAAAATACACCATTTACTGCTTTTTACCACACTAGAGTCAGTGGTCTTATAATGTATCAAGAGTTTTCATCTTTCAGTCATAATTTTGCTTTCTAGCCATGTACTGTACCAATTCAGGTAGATTTTATGAAGGTAGAGTTCTACTTGGATCACACCTTGTTACGTAGCATCCCAACACAAATTAAAACACATAAAAATTCCCAAGTTGTGTGAATGAAAGATGACACCTGCAAAGCAATCTAGGTCACCATAAGCAAAACGACTATCTTTCTCATCCCCATGTGTGAATGACCCAAAGAATGCTAAGAGTTGGCAAAAGGACAAGCATCCTCCCTACCCAATTCCCCAAGAATCCCAAAGTTCTCAATAGTTGCAAAACATAAAAATTTTGCAAAACATCAAAACTCCAAAAAGTTGACATCCCACAATGCATACATCAATAGGCACAAACAATAGTTATTCTCGTCACTCCATATCCAAATCCCTTGCTCAAAAGAAAAACAAATAAAACAAAAATAAATAGTGATTTTATCACTACAAAGGAGCAAGTATCCCAATACAATTGAAGAAAATAAGGGAGTTGAACTTGAATCCCTGGAACTCTCAGCATTTCGATAGGTCATGAGGCAAGCCTTAGTATCGGTTTGGTTGATAGCCTATTGGTCACTGGCGGTAAACCTCCCGCATGATGATATATCTATCACATTAACTTGTGTACAGATCAATTTTTGCATGTGGATGAACTAGCTTATGGTATCCTAGATAGCACCACAGATTAATCTGACTAAATACAATAAATGAGTTAGTGGAGCTAATTAGGTGATCCTCAGTACAGGTTCGGTTGAAAGCCCATCTAGAACTGGCGGTATCTTGACAAATACCACATAAATGAACTCATTTGCACACATAGGGATGTGAAATAACGTGGTCAAAAACAAGTCCAATTCATACCTTGTTCAAAAATCTTGTAAGATAAAGTACAGTTGTGGCTAGTTAGTTAAAACCATCTGAGTCTTAGAAAACATTAGCTACATTTCTAAACCAACTGCGCTACTTTTCATCCTTACAATACCATCAAAAAATACAAAAAAAAGAAAAACCACATGTATACATACAAAGTCATTCACCACAGCAATCGCTTAAAAACAAAATAACAAAATCCTAAATAGTCTATGGTGCCCTAACCAATCAACACAAATTCATTTCATCCATTACATTTTGCATATCACATATATATCAAAAACATTTGCATTTATCATACCATATACATCCATTACCATAAGCATGCATCCATCAACATAAATCATTGTGCATAACATAAAATAATGACATATACACAAAGCAAGAAAATCAAAACAACAAAAACATCAAATATCCACAAATGACAAACAATAAAATTTCCGAACAAAGGCACCCTTGCACCTGACATTCAATGGCATACAAAATCGATGTCGGGGTCACAAATTATCACTATCCTACTCCCTAAGAAGGCTACCATAGCCGGATCGCTCCACGGGAAGACAAATTTTTGATAATTTAATCCCCAAATGGTGTTGCAAAAAAAAAAATCAAAACAACAAAAACAACAAATAAATGCAACAAAAAAGAAGTAATAAACACTGCCAGACAAGAGTGCTCTTGCACCTAACCTCTTGGCATAGCAAAATTGATGTTGGGGTCTACATTGTTGCTATCCTACTCCCTAAGAAGGCTACCATAGCTAGACTGCTCCATGGGAGATCGGATTTTCACCAATTTTATCCTAAATGGCATCCCAAAATGGGTCAAAACCCACTCAAAAACAACAAGAACAACAAAACAATAAAAACAAAAAAAAATAGCAAAAACAACAAAAAAATGCAACACAAACACATAGCAATAAGCATTGCCGGACACAAGTGCTCTTGCACTTAACCTCTTGGCATAGAAAATCGATGTCGGGGCTCAAATTGTCACTCTCCTACTTCCCCAAGAAGGCTACCATAGTCGGACCGCTCCACGGGAAGACGGGTTTTGGACGAGTTCACCCTATTATGGCATCACCAAAAGGGATTTTACCCACCAAAAATAGGTCCAAATGTTGGGAAACTTCTTAAGCTTTAAACAAAAAACATCTGAAGGGCACCCTTGCACAAGTCATCTTGGGTCAAGCGACTCGTCGCTTTTCTCACGAAGGTCATTCCCTCATCAATTCGTTGCTTGAGGGGGTAGTCACACTTAGTCACCAATAAACAAACACACACCCAATCAAGGCAATGGCATGCATTCAAAGAATCATTTACAAAGACAATCACGCTCCTACTTGGGGCAATAAACAAGCAATAATCACAAATTGATCAAGCACTTGGCATTTCGTGAATCTTGAACACAAGGTTCCCCCATGGACAAAAGGTTGCACCCTTTGCCTATTCATGACTGATCAATGTCCAAGCTCAAGTCACACCTCACCAAAATAGGTTAATACTTGAAATCAAATTCCTTAGCTCGTTAGAAGCAAGTATTCAAGAATGCATGCCCTTTCCATACTTGGGGCATCAAAAGTTGGTTAGGTTACCAAGAAACCCTAATCATTAGTGCTTTGGTTATCTATTTTTGCTCGGTGCTATGCCATGCACAGCGCATCCCAAAAAGGGGCATCTATAGACACCAAAACAGCACCAATATGATTATGTGACTGCAAACACTGATCGCTTTGACACATACAACCCCCAAGGCAGCCCTCAGAGGTTAAACAGTGGTCCTAACCACTTTTGTAGCAATTTTGTAAGGTCAGAAGGCAATTTGGTACATTCAAGAACATTGCTTAGTATCCGTCCCACCTTGGGATGAATTCATATTGGGATCCGTCTTACCTAGGGACGAATTCTAAATTCGCTCTTGGTCAGGACGAATTCTAGGTTCAATGGGCAAAAAGAAGAATGGCGCCAAGTGGCAGCCGAGGACAGTCAATTAATGCCTCCTACCTTGCATGCACGTGTAGGTGGGCAGAGTGGGCATTAGAGGACTGTCACAAGGGCAATCATGGAAGCCCAAGTCAGGGAGGAGTCTCCTCCCTCTTGAGAAGGCATGGCCGCCACATGGCACCCCTGCATGCCCCTCCAAAGAGACCCCTTGGGTCTATAAAATGGTGGACTTTCCCACCCAAAAAAAGACAAGTGGGAGGCATTTTCAAGCAATGAAGTGCTGCCAAATTGAACACCACATTTTATCCTTTTGATTCACATCTTTCACATCCTTGATCTCTTTCGCAAGAGAGGTTATTGGGTGGCATTTGGAAGTGTGAATCCAGACCCAAAACCCAAAATTTGATCACATTGATCTACCAATTTGTCGACAACCCATTACAAGAGATTTTGGGCCCATCCCAAGTGGATTGGTGCCAAAATCAGGTTCTAACGGTGGGCGGCCCGCCCGGGCGCCCTGCATTTCTTAGTTTCATTTTAAGTTGTTCTTTTGCCACTTGTTTATCTTCCATTCCAATTTATACTGTTTAGATAGTTTATAATTTCAATATCAGAAGGTTGTGATCAAATCTTATCAATTTTGTCACTTTTGTTGTCCCCACTAACTTGCAGGTAACAACGTCAAATTCCCATTGATGGAGGTCAAATTGGGGAAATCCGACCATCTGGGTCGTCCCAAAATGCCCCCAATTAGCTAACCCCTATGTTTGCAGGTCTTTTGGAGATCCCAAGACGTGAAATTTGGGTAGGATTACTTTGGAATTTTGTCATAGGCGAATTCGTCCTACCCAGGGACGAATTATAGTCGAATCCGTCCTGCCCAAGGATGAATTCGAATCGACAGCCAATTTATCAACTATTTTGATGGCAATGGCCCTCTGGTAACATTCTCTATTTCTTGTTAAATTTGCAGATGGTTTTAAACTGGTTTATCTATCGTTGTAATCAATATTTTGCATGCATTTGTCATCATTTTTGTCAGAGAACAAACATTTCATCTTTGACACAGGTGCTACTAATAATCTTGTTGTTTCTTTGAATGCAAGAGGAGCAGCAAGGATCAAGGATTCATCAACACTAGCGGCGGCAACACTTTGGCCTGCCCATTTCAAATGTGGGCACGCGAAAGGAGGAACACTAAGTCATGATTGTAACCAAAACTCATTTAATGCTCCTAGCCCCTAAAAATGGAGGAGGCATCTTTGTAACCGATATTACGAGAATTAAATAAAAAGGGCTATGTTTTTTGTACTTTCTTTTTATCTCCGTTCAATTCATCTCTTTCATTTTCTTGCATTTCACATCTTAGGACTTAAGAGTTTGTTTGATTTTGAATGCATCATATTAGTATTTCTTGTTTCTGAAATCTTGTGCTTTCATAAACAATGGTCCTAACCACTCCCATAGTAGTTTTAGAAGGTCAAAGGTCAATTTCACACCTTTTCAACACTTTGCTCCCTACTCGTCCCACCCAGGGATGACTACAAACTGGTATTCATCCCACCTTGGGATGATTAGCAGTATTCGCTCTAGGGTGGGGTGAATAGCAGGTTTGACTGGCAAAAGTCAAACCTCGATAGGTCTACCACTTAACTATGCCTTTAGGGCATGCAATTGCAAGGAACGACTTCAAATCAGAGAGAGATACTTCAGTCATGCATGCCTTGATCATGAAGGCCTCTTGGAAAGAGACTCTAAATCAGGGAAAAATCTTTTCTCCCAAAATAGGGCAAGCAAGTCAAGTGGCGCCCTAGCATGTGCATTCAATGAGAAAGACCCTAGGTCTATAAATTGGTGAGTCTTATCACCCCAAAAAGAGGAGATGGTAGGAGCATTTGGAGCAATGAAGTGCTACTGAATTATACCCTCATCCTCATTGTGTTTCTTACATCCTTGATCTCTCTTTCAGAAGGGAGGTTATCGGGTGAACATTAGAAGCATAATTCAGACCCAAAACCCAAACATTTGGCCATAATACACCACCAAATTTTCCAAAACAACTCCATAATAGGTTTTTGACCCATCCCAAGTGGATTGGTGCTGAAACCAAGCCCCAAACGATGGGCGTCCTGCCCCGGGTGCCCCCTGCACTATTACAGTTCTAATTGCCCCACCCAGGAGTGATTAGAAATCTATGGCATATTTCCCTACTTTTTCTTTTGCATTTGATTCTAGGTCATTTACATATGTTTCCATTCAATTTTCATGTAATTCTGATAAGTTTTGGTTGTGATTTTATCATTTCTCACTTTCGCTAACATACAGGGAGCATCATCAAATACAGGGCAATCAAGGCTGAATTTGTATAATCCGACCTTCTGGGTCATTCAAAATCCCCCATTTTGCCTAACCCCAACTTTGTAGGTGTTTTGGAGGCCCCTAGACTAGACATTTAGGAGGTCACATTCTGACAGCTTATGACAGTCCTAATCATCCCACCTTGAAGCAATTAGAAATCTGTGGTAGATTTCTTGACTGTTCCTTTTGTAGTGGATTCCTGGTAATGTTTTATTTCTTCTGTAAATTTTTTAACTCATTTTTGATATGTTTTAGTTATCATTTTAATATCATTTTATGTATGCACTCAGGCCTTGGGGATCACATGTTTCTCTCCATCCATACGTGCTACTAACCATTTACTATTTCTTTGAATGTAGGATCTCAACACCATGGGGGCAGCAAGGAACTATAAACACATTCACACAAGCATCAACGACGTTTGGTCTACCCATTTTCAATGTTGGCACGCAAAAGATACCAAAGGAGAATGTATCATTCATGGTGTAACTAAACTTTGTCCGATGCTCCTAGCCCCTAAAAAGGGAGGAGACGTATTGTAACCTAATTTTGAGCAAATTAATAAAATAAATGGCCACACTTTTACACTTTAATTTTTTTTTCAGTTCGTTTGTTTTCCTTATTTTCATGAATTCTCGTTCGTAGGACTTAGCGTTACATTTCCCTTCTGTTTTACTTTCGTATCCTCGTGGTTTCACAAACATAACAGGACAACTCAAATTAAGGAAACCCAATGAGAAAAATAGTAGAGTCACAAATGAGAAAACTATTGAGAAAGAAATAGTACACTTCTTTAGGCACAAATTCAATAGCAAATGGTAATTAAATGAAAAGGATGTGGAAAAGATCCTTACCAACATTCCAAAACTAGTCACAACTTCTATGAATATAATTCTCAATAAGAAGCTTTTTGAAGAACCCTATTTACTATACAGAAAGATAAAGCTCTGGGACCAAATGGTTTTACAGTGGGATTCTTCCAAATATGTTGAAATAAAACTAAACAAGATGTAGCACGAGTTATACAGGAGACTTAGGAGAAAGGCAATATAGAAAGGAGAATTAACAATATCTTCATAGCTTTGGTAAATTATAAAATAGGAGTCACCAATTTGATGATTTTACATCAATAAGGCTTTGTAATGTGTCATAAATTTTTTTATCTAAGGCTCTAGAAATGATATTAAACAAGATTCTACCTTCTATTATCTCAAAGACCTTCATTAAAGTAAGACAAATACTAGATGTCATAGGGACTATACATGAAACCATCTAGTCCCTTAAAAAAAAGTAAACATGCATGTTAATTAAACTGAATATTAGTAAATGCTATGATAGGGTATCCTGGAGGTTTTTGGATATATTCATGGACAAATTTAGCTTTTCTTACTGGTGGAGAAAATTAGTCAATAGTCATATCTCTAGTGCTATCTTCTCCACCTTAGTAAATGGATCTCCTACTAGCTATTTCAATAGCTCAAGAGGGCTCAGACAAGGGGAACCTATCTCCCTATCTCTATTCATTATTATGGCAGAAGAATTAGGTAGATATATAAGAAAATCTCAAGAATAGGATCTAATTGGTGGTCTGCAAGTAACCAATAAAACCCTAAGTATAACCCATAGCCAATTTTTTGATGACAATTTTCTCACTGAAAAGCCCCAATAAAAGAAGCCAAAGTTTTCAATACCATCATCAACTGTTATGAAGGTGCATCTTCCTAATATATCAATTTTGACAAAATTAAAATCTATTTCCTCAATACCCTCATTGCTAGATAAAAAAATCAAAGTAATCATGAAATGTGAAATTGAGAATCTACCTTCCTCCTATCTAGGTAAGCCCCTTTTTGTTTTCCAAATCAAATCTTCTCATTGGAACACAATCAATGATAGGATCAATAAAAATCTTTCTAGATCAAAATGAAATCTCCTTAACCAAGTTGGAAATATCCAATTGATCCAACCAACCCTTCTAAGCCTAACAATCTAAATGTTATCAATGTTCATTTTTTTTGTAAAAACTGTAGAAGCAGTTGAAGCCATCAATAAAAATTTTCTATGGAAATGTACTGAAGAAATAAATAGATACCATCTAGTGAAATGGGATAAGGTATACCTCCCAAAAGCATATGGAGGCTTAGATCTAAAAAACACAAAAATAGTCAATAAAGCATTAATAACAAAACTAGTGTGGAGATTGATAAAAGAAGATACTAATATACAGATCAACATAATGAGGATCAAATATATTAAAGATAATAAGCCATAAACATGACTTAGAAGCAACTAGATAATGGGAGGTTCAACCATATAGAACCATATTTATGAAGGAATCAACATCATAACAAAAGGGTCTCAATGGAGGATTGGTAAAGGAACAACTATGAATTTTTGGGAAAATAAGTGGAGGGACTCAAGAACTTTAGACCAAGACCCAAATTTTATAGAGTTAAAAAATATCCTCAAATAGGACTGGAGCACCTATTTTAGATCTTACATATCCAGTCAAGAAGATGACACAAATACTTGGAGAAAAAATATTGAGAACATGGTTTTAAGATAAGATATAGAGGTACTTCATGCATAACTAGGAAACTATATTAATATATACTTAGAGGAACCTAACCAATTAGAGTGGACAAAATTACCAATAAGAAAATATACAATTAAAAGTGGATACAATGAATGCCTAGATCTACCTCAGCAAAAAACAACTTGGATGAACATATGGGGAAATAAATGTATTCCAAAGATAAAAATGTTTACATGGTTGGTTCTCCAAAATAAAATTCTAACTTGGGATAACCTAGTCAAAAGAGATTTTATAGGCTCGAGTAGATACCACCTATGCAAAATAAATGAAGAGACAACAAATCGTGTATTCATGAATTGTCCTTTTTCTTAAGCTGTGTGGAACCAATGGATGAATACTACAAAGGTATCTTGGATCATACTGAAGGAAATTCTTGATTGGTGGTGTCAATGAATCCCTTTAAGTAAGGATAAGAAATTGATATGGAGCCTAGCAATCGCCACATTTATTTTGTGTATATGGAAGGAGAAAAATAACAAGATCTTCAAAGGAAAATCAAGGAGCTCTGAAGATATTTTTTACTATATTCAAGTTAGTTTGGTTCAAATAATTATGCTTGAACTAATTAACATGGACTAACAATGGAGTTCAATTTTGATCCAAAATAAATATTAGAATTTTTTCTTGCAGCTAGACCTCCAGTTTAGATATGGATTTTAAAGGAGCAAGTAGTGAGTCCTAAATTCTAATATTATGATTCACAATGGATTTTAGATTAGAAGTATATTGGTACTATTTTTCTAAACTCCCTCTCACAAATGGTCTACTTGGCTATTTATGTAAACCACCCTAGCAAGATAGTCATTTGTTAACCTTGGCAATAGAATGACTATTCTAGGGACTTTTATCTAGAGCTCTTACTTCCTTTTGAGTTCCATGCACAATTTTCAAAGCTTAAATATCAAGTATAATTGCACATGCTAGGCATAAGCTCAATAGGACTCTAGTTTTTTTGGTCTCTAGTAAGTGTTATTATCCTAAGACTCCTTCAGTTTCTAGCTCAATTTTATGTAAAAGGGTGGAGGACCTTGTTAAAACCCTTTTTTTTATAACAAAAAATAATAATGTAAAAAACTTTAGCAAACCCTATATTATGCTTTCTCATATCTTATTTATAAGTATATATATATATTTTTAATGAAGAGAATGTATGACCTCTTATGCAAATATTATACCATAAAGAATTCATTTACCGCATACAAAACTACCTTCTTCCTCAAGATAACTTTGTCTAAATTAATTTTCAAATAATTTACCATAATTTTAAAATTATCTTATAGATCACATTACAAAGGCTTATGGCTTATTGGATGAAAATCATCAATTGTCTTATATTTCTTGGAAATGAATACAAGAAAGTCAATATTGATCTTGCTGATTAGATCCTTCTTCCAATACAATAAATTTTATGTTGATCTCACTTATTATAATATTCTTTCTTCATAGCCTTTTCAATCACCACCCTTTATATCCCAACTTTAAAAACAATTATAGCAAATATATGGAAACAATTTATTAGGACGAGAATGACATAGAAATTAAACATTGAATTATAATGTGAAACTTCATATTCTCGATTACTTTCTTGGTTTCATTCATATTTAGGAGGACCCACCCTTCAAATGAAGGTATCTTAAAAGGCTTATTTTTTAGACCTTCTATATATTCTTATATCTCTAATTTATACATATATTTATCAAATATTAATGAATTATTTTCTACTCGTTGCTTAAACCTCATATACTATACTCCATATTTTGTTTAAACTTGTACAACTTTATTAATACTATAAATATTTTAAAATAATTAAATATATTTATAATTAAAGTACTTCAAATTGTACATGTATAAGTAAATTAAGTGTCTTATAAGATGAAT
>JAQPPZ010014274.1:0-71121 GCA_028583015.1 Wollemia nobilis
TCCAAATATATTTTATTTTTGTGTTTTATTTTATAGGTGCTTCATGAAAGGAAACTCTATTTTGAACCCCAAGAGTTTATAATTTTTGTAAAACAAGAAACCAAGGCAATTAAAATTTGATAAAACTCCTTATTTTTAGCACCACTCTTGATTTTGCCACATGTGAAAAGTGATTTTTTTAAGAATGAGAATTTTTATCCAAGTATTCACTTTGGAAGAAATTTACTCTAAAATTGGAATAATTCACCCCATTTGAGACCAAATTCTTAATAATTCAAATAAAATATTCATGTATGATCTATCAAATGACTCAATTCACATCAAGAACCAATTTACTCTAAGAACAACAAGTGAAGTACTCAAAGAGTAAAATTTATCCTCATTCAAATTCTAAGAAGACATTTGCTTAGGAAAACCAAATATTTTCCTAACACCCACAAAGGGATTTATTTGTTTGGCTTCCTCCTTTGTCAATTTGTTTTTAAGTTAAATTAGGGTTATGCATAAGGGGTCAACCACAAAATGTATTTATAAAAATTTGGCAAATCAATTTCAAAATCCAAGTGAATAGTGTCCAAATGCATGTAGAAGATTCACTATTATTAGGGGCAATGTTGGAAATTTAAACTTAAAATGGTCAAATTATTATAAAATTGGGGTGAATCGACCCAAAAAAAATTGCA
Organism: Wollemia nobilis; assembly: GCA_028583015.1. NCBI lineage: Eukaryota > Viridiplantae > Streptophyta > Pinopsida > Araucariales > Araucariaceae > Wollemia > Wollemia nobilis. Next base: position 684 of record JAQPPZ010014274.1, read on the forward strand.
CCTAGAAATTTTTGGCTAATGGGCCCTAGTCAAGGGTCCCAAATATTAGCCAATTCAAAAATTTTAAAATACTAATTTTAGCCAATTTTGCGATAAATAGCTACTATGCATAACCCCAAGTTAATTTTTTGAAGCAACTTACTCCTCTATACAAGATTTTAGGATTTTAAAATTTTTTATCTTGGAATTTTTTTTGCATAGCTACATATGCAAGAGATACTGAAAAAGATTTCAACCAAAGTAATTGATATAATATCAAAAAAGGAATCCAAAAGGGAGGAAAAAATAACATGTTGTTATGTGGATATGCCAAGATGATAAAATTGAAGTTTCTCTAATGTTTAATATCATTCCATCAAAAGGAAAAGATCCAATGAATAAAATGTATTAAAATATTGCATCCCAAAGGACCGTCTTCCCTAGTTTTCCACTAGCTTATAATTATGTCTTTGCTATCACAAATTCACCAAACTAGGTCTATGCCACTATTAGACCCATCGTGACACAAAAAAATACTTTAAATAGGATGCCTCAAATCAATTTAAATAATTCTTTGAATAATCAAATTTTTGTAACTTGTAATGACTAGGTTGGGCGAGTAAACTTCTAGTGGCCAATATCTAAATCAACCCTTTGACAAAAACAACCGTAACTAGAATTTTACCTCACTCTAGTCAATAAAAATACTTCCAAAATAGCGTTCTTATCCTTGGGACATTCCATGCCATATAATATGAATACTTTTGGAAATATTTAAATCCTCTCTTGAAACTAAAGTATCATTTAGAAGTCATAAGTTCTAGTAGGATAAATGAGCTATAAGAAATTTATGGAAATTCCCTAAACAAAACAATACCTCTAGTCAGTTGGGCATCATAAAATCTATAGAAATAGCTACTTTGATGAACACAAGCTTATACTAAGAGGGGGGTTGAAAAATATAAGAAAACTTTTTAATTTTATTTCCCAATATTATGCAATGTATTAAACAACAGTAATCAAAGCCATGCATAAATAAACAATAGTAATCAAAGCAATGCCTAAATCAATATAAGTAATCAAAGAAATGCATAAATCAACAATAGTAATCAAATAGATAGCAATATCAACAACAATAATCAAAGCAATGCACAAATCACCACACACAATAGAGACACCAATTTTACGTGGTTCACCCAATGTGGGCTACTCCATAGAGAAAATATTTCACTAAAATTTTCTCAATCAATCTCTTGGGAATCCTTTCCCTATTACAATGTTTATGGACCTCTGTCCAAAGGAGACACCAATCCCCTAATCAAGTTTGTGGATCTCTATCCACAGGAGAACTCCTTTCTCCTTAGCTCTGATTGGTGATCTTCTAGAAGAACTGCTACCCCCCCCCCCCCACTGCCCTGGCTAATGGATCTCTATCCACTAGAGAAACTTCCCATGCGCATACTATCATCCTCTATACTCTATCACCTTCAAAGCTCTATCTCAAATATACACTAAACATAGTCCTTTGATCTAGCACAAATTTGCTCAATCTCTGTCTCTAGTCTGGCACAAATCTATCCTCAAATTTGCACCAAAATATATCCTTGAATCTGTACTAAACATAGTCCTTTGGTCTAGCACAAATCTATCCTCAATCTCTATCCTCAAGCCTTAGCATAAAGCTTGATCCAATCACAAATCAATTCTACTGGATCTGCCTCAAACCTTAACTCAAGGTTTGAACAAATCAATCAATCAACTCTGCTCTCAAGTCTTCTCAAAGACTTGTCTCAAATATGCCTTGCAAGCTTCCACAAAATCTCACACTAATCTGTCCACAAGTCCTCTCTAGAACTTGCCTCAAATCTGCTCAATAAGTCCTCACTAGAACTTATCCAAATATTCTCAATAAGTCCTTACTAGAACTTATCCAAATCTGCTCTCAATCTGTATTGTAAGCTTCCACAAAAGCTCACACAAATATTTCCACAAGTCTTCTCAAAGACTTACCTCAAATATGCTCAACAAGTCCACACTAGAACTTGTCCAATCTCATAGAAACATAAAGAGAATTGTTAGAGACTCAATATGCTTCTCACTCATCACAATGCTCAATTATTTTCAATCACTCTTTTAGAAACATACAAAGAATTTTTAGAGACTCAATATGCTTCTCAATGCTCAATCACTTTCAATCACTCTCTTAGAAACATACAGAGAATTGTTAGAGACTCAATATGCTTCACATTCACCTCAATGCTCAATCACTTTCAATCACTCTTTTAGAAACATACAGAGAATTGTTAGAGACTCAATATGCTTCACATTCACAAACTCTCAATCACTTTCAATCTCTCTTTTATCACAAACATATAGAGAATTTTAGAGCTCATATGTTTCACATTCATAAAATCTAAATCACTTTCAATCTCTCTTTTATCACATAAACATATAGAGAATTGTTATAGACTCAATATGTTTCACACTCATCAACACTCAACCTCTTTCTCAAATCAATTCAGAATATAGAACAATTTGTTTCATAGAACTTGAGCTATCACTTCACACATCCACTTGACTAGGCTCAACCAACTCTACTCAATCAATCACTCAATGAAATAATCCTTGCTCACAATCCTAGTCCAAACATATGAACACTCACTCAATGTTTCCAACAATGCTTATCAACCAATCTCACATAACAATGATACTCATGTTCTTTCCAAACCCTAGTTCAAGTTCTTCACTCAACTTAATCACTTCAACAACAATGCTTATAAAATAAGGTTTTATCAACAACTCTCAATTCCAGAAAACCTTGAAGCATTAAATAAAAACACACTCAACAATGCTTAACCAAACAATCCTTTTCACTCCAACTTTTCATTCACAATTTTCAACAATCACTCACTAGGAAGAATATGCCCATACCTTTTGTTGGATGTAAAAGTGCCTTTAGAAAAACCTGTCTCAATCACAATTTTCTTCTTTCCAATTCCAATGGTTAGACACAACAATATTACTTCAACACTTTCTCAAAAGTATTCCTTAGACACAAAATAATCACAACTCAATTTATGCCATATTGCTCCCTTTTAAAATAACACTCATCATACCATACATGAAAAATAATTTCTTTGATACACCTTATAAACTCCAACTTAAAATAATATCCAACACCACAAGTTTTCAAACAATCTTCCTAGACACCTTACTACCCTTTCCTAAACACTAACACAAAAATTAATTTTGCATAAGCCTTATAACTCCCCTTTACAACCTTATAAACAATTTTAATTTGCAAAAATTAATTTCTAAATGCTCAAACAATATTCCCAAAATTTTTGGTGCCCAAGATTAATGCATACCTCTTTCTTCCCCAAAAAGGGGTTTCGGCGTGATTCGATCTGCTGTCTCCCCAAGCCTAAGCACCTTAGCGCTTGGGAGCCCACCGCGTGGGCTATTAGTGCCCACGTGAAGGAAGGAGAAGTCCCTTCCTCTTATGCCTTCATTGTTATTGACTTTCCTCAAAATCGCAAACCCTTTCTTCTCTTGGATGCAACACAATTCGCAAGACTCACATTAATTATTCGAAGGCATGGTGAATGTGGTAAGGTGGGTAGTCCACCATTTTATACATGTTTGTAATTTTCTCCTCACGTCTACGCTTATAATTCGAAATCAAAATTTGAATTTAATTTAATAACCCACCTTAGGGTTATTTAACCTTAGCTTAAATTAATTTATAATTAAAAACAAATAATAATAATTAATTTAAATAACTTTATAAGTTAAGTAAATTAACTAATAAATTAATTTATAATTAATTTTAAACTTCCTTTGTATAATATTATAAAATAATATTATAATATTATTCACTTTGGCTTCTTCTTGCACTTTGGACCTCATCTGATTTTCTGAAACCGGGTTATCCTTTTGCATTTATTGGAGAACCTAAAACTGACGTTGCCAACTGAAACTACCACTAAATGGTGTTGAAAGCTCGACATCAATGACCACTCACTCTTGACATCAATGAAAACTTATCTACTCCAAATTTCCAACAATCTCCCCCTTTGTCATTGATGGCAACCCAAATTCTTTTTACCAAAACTTGACCATTTTCCTGTTCTGCTCCCCTGACTCAATGCTCTCTCCTTAAACCAAATATCTCCCCCTTACTCAAATATCTCCCCTTTGACATCAATGGCAAAGGGTCACCTTTGGGGCTTAGGGCTAATAATGAGTCTCTTAGCTTAGCCCCTCTCCCACCTCCTCTTGAGGTGGTTAATTTTGGGGTGGGAGTATTTCTACTCCTAGCAAGCACTGGTCTTTACCTTTATCCTCTTTCCTTCTCATCTGATCCTTCTGATTTCTTTGATTATTCCTGTCCATGTTCCTATCCATGTCCATATTCCTATTCTTTTTCATATCCATATTCTTGTTCCTATTCATGTTCCATATTCCTGTTCTTATTCTTGTCCATGTCCATATTCTTGTTCCTGTTCTTGTTCTTGTTCATGTTCATGCTTGATTCTGGAATGTCTACTCTACACCACTTTGTTGTATGTCCATCATTATTGCACTTATAACACTTAATGTTATTATTCCTTGGAGGTACAAATGTCTTAGGATTTCTCCTAGTGAAGCCATATCATTTTCTATCATGAACCCTACAATTCATTGCCTTGTGACCAAACTGATTACATGAGTAGCAATACCCATGGAAAAGTTATCTGTTCCTAAAATTCCCATATTCATGTCTTTCATGTGTCCTACACTGTGAAGCCATGTGCCCAAATATGTGACATGAGAAACATAATCCATTGAAATTTCCTTGTCTTGACCTCATTGGTCTCTTAGTCTCTCTTAACCTATTCTGATTGTTGTTCCATATGTTTCTCCTTTGTGCATTGTTTCTTTCCTTGTTGAACTTTCTGTTGTCCAACTCATCCTCAAAAGTCTCACTTTCTCTTACACTATCTTCTTCTGAAGTTTCTTCTTCTTTAGAACTTGAGGTTGACTCTTCTTCTTGTTTCTTTTGAGCTTGTTCAAAACCAAGACCTATTTTGTTTGTTGACCTTATTTGTACCTTGATCATCTTATCTACAATATTTGAACTCTTTCCAAACTTGTGTAGCTTATCCTTTGATTTTTCTAAATCTTCCCTTAGTAGAGCTACTTCTTGTTCTAACCTTTCACATTCTAAGACCTTTGCTTCTAACTTATCCTTGAACTTCTTTGTCTTAGCCATTGACTTGTTTAGATCCTCTATAAGCTTTCCTCTCTCTTCATCACATTCTTGAAATTGAAACTCAAGTTGGGAGTTTTGCTTTCTTACCTTATTTAAAGTTTTAAGAGCATAAATAAGTTCTTCCTCAAGATCAACTCCTCATTTTTTTTATTCTTCCTCTATTTTTTTGCCTTTGTCAACATCTTCATTCTTTTTTGATTTATCTTCTATAGGATCACCCCCTTCTTCTTCTAGTGCTATTAGAATATTCTCTTCTGGTCCTTCAAGTGTATCTTCATATTCATCATCATCACTAAAACTAAAACCATTCCTTGTACAACTATCTTCAAGATGTCCAAAATTACCACATCTAAAACACTTGAGAATTATTGGTGACCTTTTCTTAACTTACTCTTTTTATTCAATCAAAAATAGGACTTCATATTTATCATTATCTAAAAAACTATTATCACTATCACTTGAGTACTTACTTGCCTTGTCTGCATAGTAGCTCCTCTTTTGTCTTTGAAAGAACTTCTTTCCTTGTCTACCTTGTCCATCCTTGCCTTTCTTTTGGTACCTATATTTTTTGATTCCCTATTCCTATGATCCTATTTTTCTTCATCATTGTTATTTTTAGCTTCTTGAAAATCAGTTGCATAGTGACCATACTTTCCACAATTGAAACATCTAACATATTTTACATCTTTAAATATTCTTGAATATTTATTCCTTCTACCATAATTTACTTCTTCATCACTGGATGACTCATTGCTTGATTTTGACTTCTTACCCTTTGTCTTCTTAATTGCTTTGAAGGTTGCTTCCTTCCGAATATTAGGTTTCTCTTTTGTTCTCAACTCAAAATCTATAAGAATACCAAGTAACATATCTCTTGTCAAAGAATCACCATCCTTTGCTTCTTCTATAGCTAAAATATTTTCACTAAATCTTTTTGGGAGAGACCTTAAGATCTTATCACAAACATCCGATTCTTCAACATTAAGTCCAAGTCCTTGCATAGCATTAACAACCTCATCTACCCAAAGTAGATAAGTACTAATATTTTCCTCATTCTTCATTCTTAATTCTTCAAATTGTCCTTTGAGATTTCGTATCTTTGCCTTTTTGACACTTTTATCTCCTTCATATATGCTTTGCAACTTATCCCAAATTCCTTTTGCATCTTTACAATGCATAACTTTTATTGATTTTGTTCTATGCAAACCTCTCAAAATTGCATTCATTACTTTTGAATTGTAATGTTGTAGAAGCTTACCTTCCTTATCTGTAGGTGGATCAGCTGGTGGTATGTATCTATTTTCAAATGCTTCCCAAATTTCATTGCCAAGTGCCATTAGGTGAAACTTCATTCTCATACTCCAATATATATAATCACTTCCATCAAAAATTGGTGTTGAATTATCTAAGGACACATTATTAGAATCCATTGTGTTCTTGAAAGCTTTTCCTTCAAGCTATTAAACTCTTCCGAAGGAACCCACTCTGATACCAATTGAAGAACACAAGCTTATACTGAGAGGGGGGTGAACAATATAAGACCACTTTTTAATTTTCTTTCCCAATATTATGTAATGTATATATAGCAATATCAACAACAGTAATCAAATCAATGCACAAATCACCACACACAATAGAGACACCAATTTTACGTGGTTCACCCAATGTGGGCTACTCCATAGAGAAAATATTTCACTAAAATTTTCTCAATCAATCTCTTGGGAATCCTTTCCCTATTACAATGTTTATGGACCTCTATCCAAAGGAGACACCAATCCCCTAATCAAGTTTATGGATATCTATCCATAGGAGAACTCCTTTCTCCTTAGCTCTGACTAGTGATCTTCTAGAAGAATTATTGCCCCCACTACTCTAGCTAATGGATCTCTATCCACTGAAGACACCTATCCTCACTACCTTAGCTAATGGATCTCTATCCACTGGAGACTGTCATCCTCTATACTCTGTCACCTTCAAATATCTATCTCAAATCTACACTAAACACAGTCCTTCTATCTAGCACAAATCTGCTCAATCTCTATCTCTGGTCTGGCATAAATCTATCCTCAAATCTGCACCAAACTCTATCCTTGAATATGTACTAAACATAGTCCTTCGGTCTAGCACAAATTTATCCTCAATATCTATCCTCAAGCCTTAGCATAAATCTTGATCCAATCACAAATAAATTCTGCTGGATCTGCCTCAAACCTTAACTCAAGGTTTGAACAAATCAATCAATCAACTCTGCTCTCAAGTCTTCTCAAAGACTTATCTCAAATATACCTTGCAAGCTTCCACAAAAGATCACACTAATATATCCACAAGTCCTCTCTAGAACTTGCCTCAAATCTACTCAATAAGTCCTCACTAGAACTTATCCAAATCTGCTCAATAAGTCCTTACTAGAACTTATCCAAATCTGCTCTCAATATGTATTGTAAGATTCCACAAAAGCTCACACAAATATTTCCACAAGTCTTCTCAAAGACTTACCTCAAATATGCTCAACAAGTCCACACTAGAACTTGTCCAATCTCATAGAAACATAAAGAGAATTGTTAGAGACTCAATATGCTTCTCACTCATCACAATGCTCAATTATTTTCAATCACTCTTTTAGAAACATACAGAGAATTGTTAGACTCAATATGCTTCTCAATGCTCAATCACTTTCAATCACTCTTTTAGAAACATACAGAGAATTTTTAGAGACTCAATATGCTTCACATTCACCTCAATGCTCAATCACTTTCAATCACTCTTTTAGAAACATACAAATAATTGTTAGAGACTCAATATGCTTCACATTCACAAACTCTCAATCACTTTCAATCTCTCTTTTATCACAAAAACATATAGAGAATTGTTAGAGACTCAATATGTTTCACATTCACAAACTCTCAATCACTTTCAATCTCTCTTTTATCACATAAACATATAGAGAATTGTTAGAGACTCAATATATTTCACACTCATCAACACTCAACCTCTTTCTCAAATCAATTCAGAATATAGAACAATTTTTTTCATAGAACTTGAGCTATCACTTCACACATCCACTTGACTAGGCTCAACCAGATCTACTCAATCAATCACTCAATGAAATAATCCTTGCTCACAATCCTAGTCCAAACATATGAACACTCACTCAATGTTTCCAACAATACTTATCAACCAATCTCACATAACAATGATACTCATGTTCTTTCCAAACCCTAGTTCAAGTTCTTCACTCAACTTAATCACTTCAACAACAATGCTTATAAAACAAGGTTTTATCAACAACTCTCAATTCCAAAAAACCTTGAAGCATTAAATAAAACACACTCAACAATGCTTAACCAAACAATCCTTTTCACTCCAACTTTTCATTCACAATTTTCAACAATCACTCACTAGGAAGAATATGCCCATACCTTTTGTTGGATGTAAAAGTGCCTTTAGAAAAACCTGTCTCAATCACAATTTTCTTCTTTCCAATTCCAATGGTTAGACACAACAATATTACTTCAACACTTTCTCAAAATTATTCCTTAGACACAAAATAATCACAACTCAATTTATGCCATATTGCTCCCTTTTAAAATAACACTCATCATACCATACATGAAAAATAATTTCTTTGATACACCTTATAAACTCCAACTTAAAATAATATCCAACACCACAAGTTTTCAAACAATATTCCTAGACACCTTACTACCCTTTCCTAAACACTAACACAAAAATTAATTTTGCATAAGCCTTATAACTCCCCTTTAAAACCTTGTAAACAATTTTAATTTGCAAAAATTATTTTCTAAATGCTCAAACAATATTCCCAAAATTTTCGGTGCCCAAGATTAATGCATACCTCTTTCTTTCCCAAAAAGGGGTTTTGGCGTGATTCGATCCGCCGTCTCCCCAAGCCTAAGTGCCTTAGCACTTGGGAGCCCATTGCATGTGGGCTATTAGTGCCCACGTGAAGGAAGGAGTAGTCCCTTCCTCTTATGCCTTCGTTGCTGTTGACTTTCCTTGAAATCGCAAACCCTTTCTTCTCTTGGATGCAACACAATTCGCAAGACTCGCATTAATTATTTGAAGGCATGGTGAATGTGGTAAGGTGGGTAGTCCACCCTTTTATACACGTTTGTAATTTTCTCCTCATGTCGATGCTTATAATTCAAAATCGAATTTTGAATTTAATTTAATAACCCACCTTAGGGTTATTTAACCTTAGCTTAAATTAATTTATAAATAATAATTAAATTAATTAATAATTAATTTAAATAACTTTATAAGTTAAGTAAATTAACTAATAAATTAATTTATAATTAATTTTAAACTTCCTTTGTATAATATTATAAAATAATATTATAATATTATTCACTTGGGCTTCTTCTTGCACTTTGGACCTCATCTAATTTTCTAAAACCGGGTTATCCTTTTGCATTTATTGGAGAACCTGAAACTAATGTTGCCAACTAAAATTGCCACTGACTGGTGCTGAAAGCTCGACATCAATGACCACTCACTCTTGACATCAATGACAATTTATCTACTCAAAATGTCCAACATACCTCCCTATAGTCATCAAGTCCTTCAACAAGGCCTGCAATATCCTCCTTTGATCCAAAGTTTGTAAGCTCCATCTAATAAAAACTTGGCCTATCCTAATTCAACAGTTATTGAAAACCTAAATCCTCCTTTTTTTTTGCCATGTTATGTCATGTGAAAATATCCTCAACGTTTTCCCTAGTAGATTGTCCAACAAATACCTTCATATCAAGCATATATCACTTTGCTTCAAAATTATGTGGCATATTCCTATTTGATGCAATATGGCTAGTTGTATTAACATAATAGATAACTTAGTTACCTAGGCCTAAATAAACTTCCAAATTAGACCTACTAAAGACCTTAAAACCAAAGGACCTATTCTCCCATTCCTATTGTTACTATGAAATCTTTACCAACTTTTGATAAAAAAAATAGGACTAGAATAATGATGGACGACTCTAATGATCTCTTCAAATTAAATTTAATTCACCACATCTAAGACCAAAATATCACGGTATGTTTACTTATTTATTCATTAATGGATAAGGTTGGTCTATGATAGAGGGGTCTACTAGATAATTTTGTTACTAATTAGGCATCAAATATAGAACCTTTTATGTAAAGTTTCAATAACATGGGTATAGGGTATTATGTTTTGTTTCAATTGAATGCTATGCAAATACATCATAAATAAAATATTCATGATTAAAATACTAAATTCATAAGGACTTTATATTTAATTTCTTTGAATGTATGACCTAATGAGGAATGTGTATTGTCATATTATATTAAAGGCTAACAATCTAATTTAAGCGGGGAAAATGAGCTCTGGCAATTTTTTCCTCTGAACTAGGGTTTTTGGAACTTCAAAAAATCTAGGGCATCAGCTGGATTGCAGAAGTGCCTTTGGGGTACGGTGGATCTGAAGGCTAGATCGGTGCCCCAGGAGGGTCCAATGGGGACTTCTCCGGCTCCTTTTCCAGGGAGTAGCAGCTCATACGCAGATTTGTTTAAAGAAAATTCTCCTCCAAAGAACGACGAAGCTCAAAAAATGGCATATAAAATGCTCTTCACGGTTGCTGGGAATAGGTCGACAGCACATCGTGTGAATGGATGTTTGCCGCAAGCCGAAACCAGGCCAAAAATTGTCATCGAGCCAAGTATGGTTGAAGAATCAATCATTTACAGAGCTAATCACGATTTAATCTGCAAGTTCATGGGTATACGTCCTTCCCTGAATTTTTTGCACTCTTGGATCCACCAAAACTGGGAGCCTCACGGTGAGTATTCATTGTGGTTTATTAGCAATGGATATTTTATTGTTAGCTTTTCGTCTTTGGCCGATAGAAATAAGGCTTTCGAGTCAGAGAAGAAAAATCATGGCCCGACAGGGCTATTTGTTCAACCATGGAGAGTGGGATTCGATCCCCGAGTTGAACCTACTCCTGTCCCAGTATGGATCCGACTATATGCTCTTCCAATGGAATTCTGGGTGAGCAAGTGTTGGCAAGGATTGGCAATTCTATTGGAAGACATCTGGGTGTTGCCAGAGACACAATTGAAGGGAGCATGGCGGTGTATGCAAGAATATGTGTGGAGATGGATCTCAGCCAGCCTTTGTCGATAGAGATGGAAATTGAATTGGCAGGACTCTCCTGGATTCAACAACTGGACTATGAGGCCCTACCCTTTAGATGTAGGGTTTGTCACAAACATGGACATTTGGCCCATTTCTGCCCTAATAATATGAATGCTAAAATGGAGGCCCCTTTAGGAATGCCAAACCTACCTAAAGAGGATAAGGCAACACTTAATAAAGATTCTAATAGCACCGTTCAGGGCCAGGAAGCTCAGAGAGAGGGTTTTGAACAGCCCAGAAGAAAAAGACGGACAAAGAAAAAAGAGGGAAAGGAGCAATCCCATCTCAGACCTGCCAATAGGTATGAGATATTTAAGTCACTGGTTGACGAAGAGGAACAATTTATGGAGGGCATGGAGGGTATTAAGGAAACTTCTAATATTCCCGGGCAACTCCCCCTCTCATCTCCTCCCATCATACAACAGGTAGTTGAACTCTGTGAGGTATCACAACCAGTGTGTTCAGGGGCCTTAGTAGTGCATAACCAGGAGCAGACAGTATCTCAGGATGTCAGCATGGGAATACCAGAGAAGAATAGGGAAAGGCCAACTTTGGGGATAACCCAGGTAGAAAAAAGATCAAAAAACAGCAATTCTCAAGGAGTAGGTAGAAGATCCAATAAGGAGTTGCTAGCAGCCCAAGGAGACAAATTGATCACGGGAGGATCGGTGAGGACAATAGACTCTTATTGCTCCCAGGGTAACCAATGATTATACAATCATGGAATGTGAGGGGTTTAAACAACAGAACCCATCAATCTGTTGTTCGAAGACTTTTAGAGAATCGTAATACTAATTTTTTGCTTTTACAGGAGACTAAGATGTCATTAGATCTTATGTCCAAAATAGTCAACAAAATTTGGAGGGGTGCTGGTCATATGGATGTGGCTGCCCAAGGTGCCTCAGGGGGGATTGTTACTCTGTGGAACTCTCTTGAATGGTCTGCAATAGAACATCTTGCCTGGAGGGGTGTTCTCACTTCTCTTTTTAGGAATAATGTCACTACGGAACACGTTCTAATCACAAACTTTTATGGGTCTCAAAACCTAGATGGTCAGAGGCGGCAGTGGAAGGTTGTGCATAACATGCGAACCTCAAGGGAAGATCTAGACTGGATTATAGCGGGGGACTTTAACGCTAAATTATCTTCTAGAGACCAGGAAGGGGGAACACCATTTTTGGACCCAGGGGACCGTTTCATGATTGCCCAAGTCCAGGCTTTGCACTTAGTGGACATTAAATGTCCTGGCATTAACTACACTTGGACTAATAAAAGGCGGGAGCCACATAGCAGGAAGGTTAAGCTAGATCATTTTCTGGTTTCAGAGGAGGCGTTTGTAAAATGGAATATAAATTTTTAGATTTTAGAAGGCCCAATTTCAGATCACTGTCCCATTCTGTTGGAAGGCGGGACTAGGATGGGGCAGCATCACAAACCTTTCAGATTTGAGAATTTTTGGCTTCAGAAAGAAGAACTTCGGGAGAAAATTCCACAGTGGTGGGAAGAAGGCCGCCCAACTTATGGGAGAGCAATGTTCAGAATCCACAAACAACTACAATATGTCAAAACTCAGTTGAAGTATTGGAGGCGTGCTAATAAAACAGACTTCCAGGCCCAAAGAGCTCCATTGGTGGCCAGATGGGATGAGGTCCAAAAATAGTTCAGAGAAGGAGTAATTACGGACCAGCTCAAAGCTGAGGATGATGCCTTGCATACAATGGTTGAGGACATTGACAACCAGGAGGAGACCTATTGGAAGCAGAGAGCAAGAACCACCTGGTTATTAGAAGGGGACAAAAATACAAAATTCTTTCATCGGACTGCTTGTGCTCGAAGACAGATGAATAAGATGGAGGCCCTTCAAGATGAGAACGGTCATTCCTTTGATACACTTCCAGGTATACATTCCCATGCTATGGATTATTTTTCTAAGATTTTTAAGGAAAGTGTGGTACAAGATGTAGAGGCCCAAAATGAAGTTATTTCTGTCATACCTGCTGTTATTTTGGAGGATGAAAATCAGGCCCTCCTCAAACCCATTGATAGAGATGAATTGAAAACTGTGGTCTTTGGAATGAGCACTGGTAAAACTCCGAGTCCAGACGGCTTCCCAATTGAGTTTTTTCAGGCTTTCTGGGACTACTTAGAGGAAGATGTAAGGGCTGTTGTAGAAGAGTCCAGAGAAAATAAGAGAATGCTTAAAGCTATAAACCACACTTTCATTACCTTAATTCCAAAAGGGGAGGAGGGGGTTCATATTTTAGATTATAGGCCTATTGCCTTATGTAATGTGTTGTACAAAATAATCACAAAGGTAATGGCTGAGCGCCTAAAACCTCTTCTTCACAACATTGTCTCCTCTGAGCAAGGGGGTTTTGTTGAGGGACGACAGATTCTGGATGGGGTGGTTGTGGCCCAGGAAGCAATCCATTCAATGCACACTTCTGGTAATAAAGGGATGTTCATAAAACTGGACATGTCAAAGGCTTATGACAGGGTTGAATGGAGTTTCCTGGCTAAAATGATGGCAGCCTTTGGTTTCTCTCAAGACTGGATAGAGTGGGTCATGAGCTGTGTCTCTTCCCCGACTTACTCTGTGCTAATCAAGGGCCTTCCTTCGCAACCATTTGGAGCTACTCGGGGACTGCGCTAGGGGGATCCATGTTCTCCTTATCTTTTTCTCATTTTGGTCGAAGGTCTTGGCAGACTTTTCTTGAGGAGAAGACAACAAGGTAGATTATTGGGTATCGGGGTGGGTGACGAAGTTTTAACGCACCTGCAGTTTGTGGATGACACTCGGTTTGGTGGGAGTGGCCAGCTTCAGGGAAGCAAGAATGATTAGGGATACTCTTAATGTCTATCTCAGGGCTACTCAATAGGTCATTAATGACAAGAAATCCAAAGTGGTTTTTTTTAATCTGGAGCAAAGGCTTCAGAATAGAATTTTAGAAATCCTGGGATTCACAAGGACTTCTCTCCCAGTGGTTTACTTGGGGGTCCCCTTGCACTTTAAGAAGCTAAAATTAGACACATGGAGGAATCTACTGGAGTGTATCAAGGACAAAATTAATCACTGGTCTCACAAGTGGTTAAGTTATGGTGGCAGATTAACGTTCTTACAGTCAGTCATTCAAGCCATGCCAATTTACAAATTCTCTATCCTGGCTGCCCCGATTACAATATGGAAAGAGTTGGACAGGATGGCTAGAAAGTTTTTATGGGAAGGAGCAAAGGGAGAGAGAAAGTGGGCCTTAGTGGGCTGGGACAAAGTTACCCAGCCCAAGGTTAAAGGAGGTCTGGGTTTGAGAAAATCTAAGCTGAATAATAAAGCTTTGGCTGGAAAGTTGTACTGGAGATGGATCTCCCAACCCACCTCCCTTTTCAGTAGAATCCTAACTAGAAAATACCTGGGACAGGCCAACCCAATCGATGTAGCTCGCATCCCCTTGGATGGTACTGGGTCCCTAGTTTGGCAGGCTCTCAAGTTAGGGTCTCAGGTTGTTAAAGACCGCTTATTTTGGAAAGTGGGAAGAGGGGAGAAGGCTCATTTTTGGATAGATTCTTGGGATCAGTTCCCACCCATCATTGCTGAATTTCTAGAATTACAGCCAATAAAAGCAGCCATTGAAGCCAAGGGATGGATCCGTATTGAAATTTATTTCACAACTACTCAGCTAGGGGAGTGTAAGTTTAAGCAGTTCAAGAAGTTGGATGAGTGGCCCATTTCAATCCCTCCGGATTTGACTCCCATCATGACTAAAATTTTGACAGAAATATTTCTTACAGGGGGAGACGTGGAGGATGAATTAGCCTGGGGCTTTGGGAGTCTTGGCGTCTATACAGTAAAGGACGGATATGACAACATTCTCCCAGAGCCCCCCCTCATACTTTTCAGGTTGAGGACTGGAGGAAAATCTGGCACTCTAAAGGCTGGCCGAAAGTTAACTTTTTTGCCTGGCAGTGCATGCACAATGGAATCCTCACTTTTGATAATCTCAGATCAAAAGGTATCATCGGCCCTTCTCAATGTGTACTATGCTACAAGAGCGAGGAAACTGTTGACCATTTGTTGTTTGGTTGCCCTTTCACCCGACAGATTTGGCTGCGTTGGTTTGCATACTTTAAAATTCAAGTAAGTGGTGACCTGAACCGGATGAATATCTGGGCAAAATGGCAGAAAGGTAGATTCAAATCTAAAGCTCTTCATTTTGGCTGGGAGCTCGGTTTAAGCTTTATCTGGTGGCAAGTATGGCTGGAAAGAAATGCCAAAATTTTTAGAGAAACTTTTACTGCTCTAGACGGGGTTTGGCAGACCATTTGGAGCAAGGTTACCGAAACTGTGGCTGTTCATGCTGAGGAGGAAGCTCAAATTGACATTGGAGCTATGGAAGAACGCCTTGAACTGCAAGAGGGACAGGACAAAAATTGTTGGAAACCTCCCCCTGAAGGTTGGATTAAAATCAATACTGATGGAGCTGCAAAAGGCAATCCGGGTAGAGCCGAAATTGGAGTGGTGTGCCGAAACCATGCTGGGACTGTGCTCTATTGGGAATTGCAAGGCCTGGGAAGATCCACTAACAATGAAGCCGAAGCCATTGCCATCAAGTCTGCTTCTGTTTGGGCAGTGAAACATGGCCACCGCAGGATTATTCTTGAATCAGACTCGCAAATAATGGTTGGAGCTCTAGACTGCATGAGGAACTTTGATCTGAAAGCTTGGAGGTTGAGGGCTCTTGTTACCCAAATTAAAGAATTATGGAAGGAATTGGAGGACGTGATCCCAGTTTATGCGAGTAGAGATTTGAACAAAGCGGCTGACTTTCTGGCTAAGATGGGTGCGGAAAAGGAGGTTGGAGTTCAGTTGCACAATGACATGGATATTGAGGATGAGGTGATTAGACAGGGTCTGGAAAGGTCCTTGAGCCAATGATCAAAGAAAAAGCAAAGGGAGGAAAGTTGTCATGATATCGTGACATGTTGCGCCGTCACGGTCACTGGAGGAAAGTTGTCGCGATATCGTGACATGTTGCACCGTCACGGTCACTGGAGGAAAGTTGTCATGATATCATGACATGTTGCATCATCACGATCGCTGGAGGAAAGTTGTCATGATATCGTGACATGTTGCACCATCGCGGTCACTGGAGGAAAGTTGTCGCGATATCGTGACATGTTGCGTCGTCACGATCACTGGAGGAAAGTTGTCGCGATATCGTGACATGTTGCACCATCATGGTCATTGGAGGAAAGTTGTCATGATATCATGACATGTTGCACCATCGCGGTCGCTGGAGGAAAGTTGTCATGATATCACGACATGTTGCGCCATCGCGATCACTGGAGGAAAGTTGTCGCGATATCGTGACATGTTGCATCGTCACGGTCATTGGAGGAAAGTTGTCATGATATCGTGACATGTTGCTTCGTCACGGCCAAGGGAGGAAAGTTGTCATGATATCACGACATGTTGCTTCGTCGCGGCCAAGGGAGGAAAGTTGTCATGATATCGTGACATGTTGCTTCGTCGTGGCCAAGGGAGGAAAGTTGTCGTGATATCGTGACATGTTGCTTCGTCGCGGCCAAGGGAGGAAAGTTGTCATGATATCGTGACATGTTGCATTTTCGTGGCTAAGGGAGAAAAGGTGTCGCGATATCGCGACATGTTGCATTTTCATGGCCAAGGGAGAAAAGGTGTCGCGATATCGTGACATGTTGCATTTTCGTGGCCAAAGGAGAAAAGGTGTCGCGATATCGCGACATGTTGCATTTTCACGGCCAAGAGAGAAAAGGTGTCGCGATATCGCGACATGTTGCATTTTCGCGGCCAAAGGAGAAAAGGTGTCGCGATATCGCGACATGTTGCATTTTCGCGACCAAAGGAGAAATGGTGTCGCGATATCGCGACATGTTGCATTTTCGCGGCCAAAGGAGAAAAGGTGTCGCGATATCGCGACATGTTGCTTCATCGCGGCCGAGAGAGAAAAAGTGTCGCGATATCGCGACATGTTGCACTTTCGTGCCCAAAGGAGAAAAGTGTCGCGATATCGCGACTTGTTGAATTTTCACGGCCAAAGGAGGAAAATGTCGCGATATCGCGACATGTTGCTTTTTCACGGCCAAAGGGGAAAGGTGTCACGATATCGCGACATGTTGCATGTTCGCGGCCTAAGGAGAAGAATAGTGTCACGATTTCGTGACAAGCTGCATCAACTGTCCATGCCGACCCCTCTGCTAGCTAGTTAATGGTTCAGGAGATTTGGCTCCATTGCAAATCTTCTTCTACTATTGTAAGCTTGTGTTCTCTCTGAGTTCGGCTGGGAAGAGTCTCTTCCCATATTGTAATTGATCTTTGTTTTAATACAAGTTTTTTCAAATTTTTCAAAAAAAAAATCTAATTTAAGCACTAATGGTATGTAGTGATAACCATATCAATTTAGCTATATATTTTGAATAAGTGCCTTATGTAAATAAAATACCACATACCTTGCCTCTAGCCCATGTTTTTTATATGACCCAAAATCCATAAATTTTTAGACCACTCCCACTATGTATCCCATTGGAAACACCTAATCATCTTCCAATACTACTCCTTCCTAGTATATTATGACATACCTAGGTCAAAATGGACCTTCAATTATCATATTTTAATCTCAATTATGAGCTTTACCCACTCCATCATAAAATAGTGATGACACTAAGGTCATCACTTAAAGTTGTTGAGGAATATTACATTATATAGTATATACTAATGTACACCTATGGTACCTTCATGGTATAATTGTAGATATATAATAGATTAGGATTGATTTGAAGTGTGATTTATATTTCACTTCTATATAATTTTTAATGTGTAGGAAATGCACAAGTGTCTTCTAAGTTAGAGTGAAAGTGTAGAGTGAGAGAATACGAACAAGTTTCATGTATGTAGGTGTGCAAATATGTATTGTGAGGATGTGAACAAGTGTCTTAGATTAGGAGTGCATGTAGAAGTGTAAAATTCTTGTAGAAGTGTATAGTTTTCATAGATTTAAGTGTGTTGTGCATGCAAGAAAGTGAAGGGTCTAGTATGCAAGTGGTAAGATGATAAGCCAAAGGACATGGGACTTGTCATATGAAAAGCAATATTCAAGTAATTGAAGAATCATATTACTATAGCTATATTAAGGAGACAACGCTTCATAAGAAGGGAATGAAATCCAAATATCTTATTACATAATTGTAAGAGAAAAAAAGGAATAAAGCTTGTATATGGATTTTTGAGCAATTAATATCGTAAATTTTCTTCATGCATAGTTCATGAATGACATAAATCATTTACATTAATATTTTATTATATAAGTGAATGTTATTTTTTAGTATTATATAGGCTTTGATATATATATTAAATTGCTTATATATTATTGTACTCTTCATTATTAATATTTTTACCTCTAATTTTATGGTTGTTTTATATTGATACTTGTGACTTTTTATGGTAGTAAGGCCTAAAAATCTAAGAATGGTATTAGAGCTACCACCTAACTTTGTCCATTTTGATAGAGTTCATTTTATTAGCCATCATTATCAATATTTAACTTTGTCCATTTTTGATAAATTTAATTTAGAGTTTGTCCCTTTGAAGGTAATGTAGATTTGAAATCTATTTTTAATGGTTTTATTGAATAGAGATTTAGGGGATAAGGAATGGTCACCCTGATTTGGATGCTAGGGTCTTTCCACTTGGTTGAGAAAAACTAGTGAAGACTAGGACTCAACTATATTAATAGAAAGGGTCAACCTAGGAGAAATGTTGGATATTTGATGGAGGAAGCTAACTCAGAAGAAATTTGGATATTGATTGATTTAAATACAACTCAAAATATAGTTGGAAATTCATAGATATACAAAGTCACCCTGATAATATTTTGGATTCTATAGAGAAATGAGTAGAATATTTATTGAATATTGGAAAGGACCAACTCAGGAGAATAGTTGGTCATTTGGAGACATTCATAGTCACCTTAAAATTGATATTGGGTTCTATAGAAAAAAGGATAACTATATTTTATTTAGGTGTGACCTAAGACATTGAAGATAGATTTTAGAGGTTGAGAAACTTCTTATATAGATAGAGAAGAATTTTAGCCTCTAGAGATAGAGTAACACTTAATATTTTAGAAAGAATTTGAGCTTCTAGAGATATAGGAACAATTTAAATTTTATGAGCTTCCTACTAGATTTTTGAAGTAGAGAACAAATATTTCTATTGGATTTGAGGAGCATAGTACAAATATTTCTACTAGATTTGAGAAGAAGAGCACAAATAAATATAGTAATAAGAAGTATAGTCATAGAGAAATAATTCTAGTTAAATTAGGGCTAACTAAGAACAATTTATAGTATCGTCCTTTGATTTAGTAAGAACTAGAAATATATTGAAGATTAAGATATAAGTCTACAAGTTTTTACTGTACCAAAAGATATAAAGCATCAACAAAATAAGATTAGACCGGATTAAAATATTTGTACACTATTCTACACATTATTATCATTAGAATAAGATAAGGGCAAGTATACTAGCACTATCCTAGGATTATCAAGAGAAATTTTGCTAAGGTAAAAGCAACATTATCTTAAGGAGTGACTAGCAAAGGAAATTGGATAAGGATAAGAATTTAGAGTTGGAAGTCATTAGAAGATAAACAAAGCTAAATATTGCTAGATAGAGACTCTACATATTAAATTCGTAATCACTATTAGAGTGCTTTCTCATAAGGAAATAAAAATAAAGAGCTTTCTCATAAGACAAAAGTAGAGAAAAGAGCTATTAAGGAGAAAATTGAAGAAAGATCTAGCAAACACATAAGTGAAGTAGAGAATGATTTACTATGTAAAACATGGTACTACTAATATTAGTTTGAGCACCTCTAGTAGAAAAAAATAATTGGAGGACATTATCTAGATCCTCCAACATAATCCAATAGAATGAGAGCATTGTCTAAATCCTCTTCATATGATAAAAACAAGTATGTTGCATCTTCAAGCACAAGAATCATCCATAAGGTTGAGAAATAATGCAACATATAGCATGGGATTACTATCTAGTGAATTTGTTTCTTATTAATAAAGAAGAAATTTGAGAATACCAACAACAGATCAAAGTGACTAGTAGATAAGGTGAGGAGACCAACATGAGGAGAACAATAGAGTGAAAATATCAATGAAGAAAGTAAGGAAATTAATGTTTACATAATACTTGTAAGAAGACATCAAGCAATTGTTAGTATCTAGCTAAAGTAATGTATCTTGAAGGTAAATACGTGATGGTCATTATTGTAGAAAGAAACCAATGTAACAATTAAATAGCATTCAAATTTCCACATGGAGTTAGGGTTTATATTGGCACATTTAAACAAGGGCTACCTAAATTGGAGTCAAGCATCATTAGTGCATCCAATGAGCAAGTGCAAGTTGACCAAGGTATTAATCAAGTTTAGTTTAAAAATTAATGTTTTTAAATTATTTAATTTGAGTTAAGGAGTTATAAGGTGATTACATGGTCAGAAGGAGTCATAAAGACATTATAATTTATTGAACTAGAGTTATAAGGTTTATTTAGAGATGTAAATTTGCATTTTGAGTTTTAAAAAGTGTGGAGGAATGAGGGTTTCTACTTCATATAGTTTATTTAATTAGTATTTGAAGGTATTTGAAGTTTTTTAAGATAAAAATATTAATTTCTTAAGTTTTTAAAATTTTGAGAAATTTTGAAATTTAAAAATACTAGAAGTTTTTTAAATTTTGCAAATTTAAAATATTAGGAAGTTAAAATGTTTTCTACATCAAAGGATTAGGTAATTTAAAATTTTTAAAATTTATTTTTTAGTGCATATTTAAACTTGGGAGATATAAGGTTTACTACTTTAAAGGAATTACTTTGATCATTATGGAAAGAAATAGGGTATCCATAATCAGAAAGGAAAGACTAAAAGTCATTAAATCTGGTATTAGAAATTTGATTGAAAAACATATGGGTAAGCTAGATAAGGTATTACAATTCATCTATAAAGAATCTATGGATGAAATTTTTGAGATATTTGAATATTATTTACATTCAAAACTTGTTGAAGCAATTTATAATTCAGAGGATGTATTATAATACCTCTTTACATAAATAGCATAATGTATATGGCATTACTTTCACTTCAAATTTACAAAGATAAAAAATTAAAATAAAAAGAGTTGATTGAAACTATAAAAAGAAAAATAGTTATTGACCATGATCCAAATGAATCATGTGAATCATCTCTAAAAATAGTGTTTCATTCTTCATGTAATGATGACATTCCAAGTTCATCTAATTCAAGAAATTATTATGATGTTTGAAGTGAATATTCATAATATATAGGGCAATACCAAGATTATAATGAAGCACGTGATCTAAATATAAGTACAAAGAAAAATTTCAAGCTATCCATTCATATAAGGACAAGTAAGGAGCCCAAGTAGTTCATAAACAAGATAGAGAAGATACAAAGAGTGAAGATCCAAAGAATGAAGATAGAGGAGAACTCATATTAGAACTCAAACAAGAAGCTAAAGATTAATTTCATGTAGGGATTCATTAACACAAATATGAAGAACAATATTGAAGACAAAAGTCTTCAATAACCAAATAAAGTAATACAAGGAGGTGTTTACAAATATTACATTATTTGGTGCATGTTAATATACCCGCATGGTACAATTTTAAATATGTAATAGATTAGGGTTGAGTCTATAGTTTAGAAGTGTGATTTTAATTTCTCTTTTATGTAAGTGTCAATGTGCAGGACATGCACAAGTGTCATGTAAGTTAGAGTGCAAGTGTATATTGAGAGAATGTACGTAAGTGTCATGTATGTAAGTGTGTAAATATGTAATGTGTTGATGTCCACAAGTCCCTTAAATTAGGAGTGCAGGTAGAAGTGTAAGAGTCTTGTAGAAGTGTGCAAGTGTCAAAGAGTTGAGTGTGCATGCAAGAAAGTGAAGAGTATAGTGTGCATGTTGTAAGATGATAAACCAAAGAACATGAGAAATGTCATATGGGGACCAATAGCCAAGTGCTTGAAGAGTCATATTAATATGGTTGTATTATGAATACAATTCTCCATGGGAAAGCAATAAAATTTGAATATCTTACTATCTAATTGTAAGAGAAAGAAAAGGAATAAATCTTGTATATAGATTTTTGAGAAATTAATATTGTAATTTTTTTCATGCATAGTTCATGAATGATTTAGGCCATTTACATTCATATTTTATTATATAAGTGAATGTTATTTTCAGTATTATAAAGGCCTTGATATACATATTAAATTGCTCATATATTATTCTACTCTTCATTATTGATATTTTGACCTTTAATATTATGGTTTCTTTATATTGAAACTTGTGATATTTTCTGGTAGTAAGGATTTAAAATATAAAATCGTTGATGAATTCAAATTGAGTGTAAAAGATATGGTGGAAGTAGTGAAGATAATAGTGAATTAGAAATGTATGAAAAGAAGACAGTGGCAACCAAATAGTAGATGACAATAATAGAATTGGTAATAAATAAAAATCCCTTACCTTGCCAAATATTAGGTCCCATGATAGAATGTTGGGTAGAAAAAAAATCACGTACAGAAGAATATGGTGAACACAAACTCAAAAATTAATACATTATTGTGCTTCCCATGTAATTCTAGAAATCATCCTATACATTGTAGCAAATGTTCAAGGTTTCTTAGATATGTACATATGGATTTCCCACTTTGTATTATAATAAATAATTCAATATGTGGAATCATCATGTATATAATAAAGATATGATAATTGATTAATTTTGTACCACGTAAATAATATTACTATTCTTATTGCTCAAATAATCAAAACATCCTCCAATCCTTCATATAATATTATCTACATAAAATGAACTATAGCATACTTGATGTTAACTTTCACAATAACAATGATTATTACATGTGGATCTTCCTCAAATCGACCATAAATACCATAGGTTCTCATTTCCACTAAAAATTATATAAAAATTGACACACAATAGAATATGTATAATAAATTATGTATAACTCTCTAGCCTTTAATACACATGCCATCTTATTGTGCATGATAAGTATGGTTGACAGGGAGGAAACACATTTGCAATTCACATTTTATGTTACTAATATTCCATCCCTCAATTCACATAAGTTTGACATCATATACAACATTTTAGAAGTAGCCATATTAAAAAATATTTCAAGTATTTAATTACAAGATATTGTTGGTCATTTCATTTCTCTTAGATTAATATTAAAACCCATACTTTCTTTTCATTTCTTTAAAATATTTAGAATAATTAAAATTATAAAATTATTAAGAATATAGATATGAATAATTATAATAATAGACTTGAGCAATATTAGATTCTCATTTTACATACTTAAAATATAATAAATTATGTTTATTAATTTATTTTTAAGAATCTTGAGTTTGCTAAGGTAAACCCCAAAATAGCATGTAATTTGATATAAACAGAATTGCACATATTAATGAGAATAATTATTGTTTATTTTAAAGCCAAACTTTGAAAGCAAACCCTTTATTCCAAATAAATTACAATGATGTCATGTGTGGACATGATCTTTCATCAAATTAAGAAACTTCCTCATGATGTTCAGTTTTTCTAATTCTTACTATTTAGTTTATCCTTTATTTATTAACCTTAATAATGGTTTAAATTGAATATATCAACTTAGTTTTAAATTCTATAATTTTACTTATGATAGACTTCGTCATAGAATTAAATATATTGTTTATAGAAAGAATATTGTTGTTTATGTTTTAAAAAATAAGAAATGGTAAGAAACATCGAATATCAAATATCCTTGCAATCTAGAAGATGCTATTTAGTTTGATCTGTATGGCAGGGTTTACTAGTTTTTCTAAAGGAACTCTAGCAACAAGCTAGTAGGTTGGGCCAGCTGAAGGAGTTGCAGATGTTAGCCTTGTTGGTGGGTGGAAGGCCAGACTAGTTTTGTGGTTGGGGGCTTGGGCATCGGCTATTTAGGTGGTTGTTGCTTTTGGGTACCTCCTGGTGAAGGGCTCCAAGATTCTACATCTTGTCTAGGATAGGAGGGTGCTTTCGTGTGCTATTTTATTATGCAATTTTTTTGTTGGTGTTTGTGTTGAGGGTTTTACTGGGCATCGAGTGGGATAGTAAAGTCCTAAATTTTTAGTGCCCTTAGTGCGTTTCTTCATTTAAACCCTACATTTCATTTTTGACCTAGTTTCTCTATGCCTGAGGACTTTTTTGGTTGGCTCTAACCGGATTTACGAGTTTGATGGAATTTCTTATGCAAATCTCCTCGATGGTTTTTTATGCTATGGATTTTTTTGGCCGGTATTTCTAGTGTTATTTTCTTAAACCGGTTATTCATATAAGGGGTTCTCCTGTTAGGTGCTTGTTTGGATACATTTGTTGATAGTGATGAGGATTCTCTTGTTCTCCTTTCACGTTAGGTGACAAATACCTTAGTTTTAATCGGTAGCATTTTTGTCATTCTGCTATTTTTCTTCGTTGCTTTATATTCAGAGCACATGGTGGTTTGACCATAGGAAAATCTCTTGTATTTGCTTGATAAAAATATGTGGCTTATTTGCTAGGAGGTTGTTTCATTGTATTTTTGGGTTTGATTCATGTAATCCAGCTCAGTATTTCTTAATTTCTTATTGCTAGATCTAAGGTATGGGGTTCCTTTCAAAAACTTACTTGTAATAGGTTTGGGACCCTTTTAAAACCCCTTCTACTATCAATCAAAAAAAATATCATGCTTATTATGGTTTTTTGCTTGATATATGCAATAGTCTAATTATTTGAATTAAGTCAAAGCCAAATTCTTTTATCTTCATGAATACAAATCTTTAATATCTTTTTAATTTTATTTTAGCCAAATTCTTTAATCAATTTTTTATTTTAATCAAAACCTTTAGTCAAATTTTTATTTTATATATGCTCAAAATAATAGACATGATAGTCACTTAAAATAAAATATATTTTTTGTATAGTGTGAAAGATGAAATCTAAAAGTGAAGTATGTTTTATTTCACTTGGAAGTAAGTACTACTTGAATTAAATTATTAGAGGAAAGGGCAAGTCAATAAAATGTTATGAAATAAAATAGAATGTTTGATAAATAAAATAAAATTGGTAAATCAACCTATATTAATAATATGTTTTATAATTTTTTAAAATCCTTTAAGTTTTTTTCCATACATAAAACCAAAAACTTATTTTTTTTTTTAATATTCTTTTAATAATAGATCAATAGAAACATGTGCTTATAGTAAAAGTAACTCAAAAATATTTATTTTAAATCAATATTGTAATACCTTCCTAGTCATATATTTTATTACAAATTGATAAACTTAAATAACCTTTACGGGGGCTTTAGCATTATATTAGTGGCTTGGTCAATACTAGCATTGATATAAATATCTAAAACTATAACAAAATTAAACCAAAAATTAAATATTTTGAATTTACATTGTAATACTTATTTCATTAGTTTTAATTACAAAATGCCATGTTTTGACTAAATAGCATTAGCTTAACTAGTTAGATTCCTCAATTTTCATGGAAGAGACCAAGGTTCAAATATTTCTAGGAGATACATGCATAATTGCCAAGTTATTTGTAATACCACTATGTGGTCATGATGAATATGGTTATTCTCATTTCAATATTTATACCTCATTGAAAAATATTATATTTTGACCTAATTTTAGGCCTTCAAAGTCATATCAATAACCTTCTCAATAGAAATAATGGTTGGTAATAAACTTTGTCATAAAACCCAATTGTTAAGATAAAAATAAAATTTACTTAATTTGTGTACATGATGTAAAAGGAAGACGGTCCAAAATGTAAAATGATGACTTAAAAAATATAGGCAATTCAAGACAACTACATAAACTAAAATATATTGAGCAAGGAGTTACTGATTTTATTCCTTCTTTAACTTGTTTTGCTTGAAGATTTAGAGTTTTGAAGAAGTCCTAGCTTTAAATAAATGCAAAGCCATAAGAAAAATTTCTTAAGAACACTAAAATAGATATGCATGACATCCTAATAATCTAATTTGAATCTTTCTCATGCAAGACAACCAAATCTCCAAAACAACATATTCATAGTTGCATTTAATTTTAGAAAATACTTAATTTGAATTTTATGGAGACATATAAATAATTTCATAAAATTTATTTTCACAATTAAAGCTTTAATAAGATACTCAATAAATTCATAAAATTGATTTTTACAATTAAAACTTTAATAAGATCCTTAGTGGTCACTAAAAGAGAAGGTTTAAATCATACATATATTATTCCTAAACATTAATCTTAAAGAGATTTTTTTTATAAATTTATTTATAATACGTTATAGTTTTCATAAAGTCACTAGTTCATATCAAAATCTTAACAACATTATCAACTTTTAAATTCTTTCTAATTTTTGTGTTGTACGATGCTAAGTCATAATGCAAACAAAATATGGGCTTGCACACTATCAAAATGCAAAAGAGAAAATGGGCTTGCATGATGGCGGTACATAAAGCCTTAGAGGCTCCTCAAACATTTTAATGATTAAACATTACATAAACTTTTTCACGAGTGAACACTAAAATATTAATTTTTAAATTACAAATAAATTAAATTTTCAACTTTTTCAATAATTAGTTATATTTGGTATTAAATATCGCAGAAACAATTTCTATTTTTAATATTTATTAGAAACAACTCCAATATATTTGTATATTTTAATAATTACAAAATTATAATTTTTTATTTTTTTTTAATTTGATTAGTGTGAGAAATTTTTACGACCAACTTAGAGGGTTGAGCAAGTCTCCTCCTAACTATGACCCCTCGTAAAAGCAACAAGAGAGTTTAACACACACTCGCCCTTGCCTAGGTTTGAACCTTGGACCTCCCGAAAAAAAAAAACCAAACCCCGAAAAAATAAAATAATTTAAATATTATAGTAATTTATATAATACTATATATTTAATTATTATTATTTTTTTTTTGGATTTGGTTATTCTAGAAACTCTTATGAGACAAAGGTGCAAGGCTTAGCAGTCTCCTCTCAACCATAACCCCTAAGTTAAGAGCTATACTTATCAATAGGGAATTTAACACAAAACCACCACACACCCACAACGTTTGAACCTTGGACCTCCCTCAAAACCCGTACCATTAAGATGTACCCCATGTACAAATTTAATTATTTATTATTTTTAAAAAATTAAACAAACATCTGTTTTAAATTAAATATAAAAAAATGAGCCATGGCTTTTGAAATTTCAAATTTATAAAGAGTATTAAATTTATTCAACATGTCTTGCCACCTCTTCCCGTACTCAATTTATTTTCATCTTTACTCGATTAATTGTTGGGTTTGCAAACCACGCGGCAAAGAACTGTCAAGAGTCATTTATTCTTTCATAATAGAGCCCATCGGTATATGTGTATTGACGAACAGACTTTGTTGAGTCATTTATTCGTTCATAATAGAGCCCATTGGTATATCAACTTTGTTCGTTTATAATAAAACTCATCGTCATATCAACTTGTAAAGGAGAAACTTCTAACTGTCTATCGACGGACAGTCAGGGACTAAAGCAGCTGTTTTACAAACCACGCGGCAAAGAGCTTTCAAGAGTGGTTGAATTTGTGGATATGAAGGCCTGCAGACTACACTTTTGTTGACTTTGTAGTTGAGCCCATCGTCATGTCAACTTTTGAAGGAGAAACTTTGGACGGACAGACTTTTGTTGAGTCGTTTAATCGTTTATAATAGAACCCATCGTTATCGTCATATCAACCCATAGGAAAAACTTCCAACTGTCTATTTACGGATAGTCAGTGACGAAAGGAGCTGTTTTACGGCAAAGAACTTTCAAAAGTGGTTAAAGTTGTGACCTCAAGGCCTGCAGACTGGACTTTTGTTGAGTTTATAGTTGAGCCTAACGTCATATCAACTTTTAAAGGAGAAACTTTCAACTATTTATTGACGGACAGTCTTTTGTTAAGTTGTTTATTCGTTTACAGTAGAAGCCGTCGTCATCTCAACCTGTATAGAAAAAACTTTCAACTGTCTACTTTGGGATAGCCCAATGATCAAAGAAGCTGTTTCAAAAACCACGCAGCAAAGAGCTTTCAACGGTGGTTGATGTTTTTTTAATAATATTTTTTATATACATTAGCCGTTCACATTATTCATAATATAAATAGCGTTTTTATTAGTATACCACACTCACCCAAATAAGATGATTAAAGTTGTGACTTCAAAAGCCTCAGAGTAGACTTTTGTTGAGTCGCCTATTCGTTTGTAGTAGAGCAATAAATTTTCAAACTGTCAATCAGCGCCGAAGGTTGTTTTACACCTGTTTATTAACCAATCTTGATCTTATTTAATTAAATTTATAAAATTTAGTTTTTTTTGGGTAGGCCAAAATCAACGTAATCATATCAATTTTTAAGGGATAAACTTTCAAATGTCAATCGGTGATTAAAGAAGCTGTTTAAATTAAAGTTACTCTTTAGAGAATAAAATTAGGTAGTTCAAATACTTGGCCTTCATTAATCAGTTTATTTCTTTTTGAGTATATTATGGTTTAAATTTGACTCATTTTCATCTTTAATAAATCTATAAACTTTAATGTTAAAAATCAATAAAACTTAAACTTGATAAACAAACACTCAATGACTACAAACATATTTATCTTTTTAAAGATACCATAGTTTAAGAAAAAAAAACTTAAACCCTGAACAGTCTTTGCAAACATAGCATAATATATTTCTAAATCCATGAAGGAAAGAGAGATTGAAGGTAAGGAAGTCATTGCAAACATCACACAATATATTTCTACATCCTCGAAGAAAAGAGAGATTGAAGGTAAAGGAGTTTCGAGGTCATCAAACTTATGTTGACATTTGGAACGTTGACATTTGGAAGGTGGGACGAAATTTTAATATCAATTTACATAGCACAACGGGTAAAAATCTTTTAAAATCGATTTTCAGACTTACCGTGTCCCATGCGTAATATTTCTTAGACGAAGAAACCTCATGTAACAAAAGCCTAGTCTCGGGTATGAAGGATTTGATTTAATGGATTAATCGTTATATTATGTGATAAGATGTTTATGTACGTATTAAATATAAAGATCGTATTGGATATTAATGTTTCAAAATTTTCGCCTATCGAAACCTCACCCTTAAATTTAAATATTAAAAAAAAAAACAAACGATTTTGACTTAATAAATTAATCGTAACCCTGGGCCCTGTAAAATGTTCTTGGCACTAACCGCCTCTATGTTGACTTAACTGTTGCACCTCAAAGATTTAAGTTAGGAGATTAACTGCCATCTTGAACTGTGTAGAACTAACCGTCTCCTAAGGTATCCTTAGGACTAATCACCCGTTTGAAATATTAAATATAGATATTATAGCTAGACGTTTTGGTGTAACAACCCGTTTGAAATATTAAATATAGATATTATATCTAGACGTTTTGGTGTAACAACTATACATCTGTTAGGGCATGAGGTCCACAACGTCGAACACGCGTGAAAGAAAGCTTTTTAATCGCGACTCGGAGGTCCCCTTGCAAAGCGAGACCCGTGTACGTAGCAGAACGGGTCAAAAGTTTTTAAATCTATTTTCACACTACTGAGTCCAGCCACAATTTTGTGAAGCATCTGAGCACTCAAGAACGTAAAGTCTGTAAGTATATAACCCGTTTGAAATATTAAATATAGATATTATATCTAGACGTTTAACAACTATACATCTGTTAGGACATGAGGTCCACAACTTCAAACACGCGTGAAAGAAAGCTTTTTTATCGCGACTCGGAGGTCCCCTTGCAAAGTGAGACCCGTGTACGTAGCAGAACGGGTCAAAAGTTTTTAAATCTATTTTCACACTACTGAGTCAAGCCACAATTTTGTGAAGCATCTAAGCACTCAAGAAATTAAAGTCTTTTTTAATATAGTTGGATACAACCACATTATTTTTAGTAAGTGTTAAACTTAGGTTTAAATTATAAGGGTTATTTTCAACAATCTTATTTCATCTTGGTATTGTTGTGGTCCAATCAAAGGGAGGTCATCGGTCACTCGAAATTTATATTGTCATTGTTGGTTTGGCGTGCACTCAGAGGTTAGGGAACAAACTACTACCTTTGCAAATTGGCACCCCAAGATTTAAACTCAAATCTCTTCTTTGTAAATGTTTCACTAGAAAAAATATATATATGACCAAACAAGGAACTACCAATCCACTAACCCTTAAGTAAATAATAAGAAAAAAACAACCATAGCATCCTTCCCTTATAAGTATAGGGGTTATGCACTTTCTCCTTATGCTTTTATTATTCTTTTAGCGCTCTTTCAAGTTATTTTAAGTAATAACGAAAAAACACCCATAGCACCTTAGAGAAAAAGTGCATAGGGATGTGTTTTTTTGGGATGAAAAAGCCATTATATTTAATAAAATAATGTTTAATCATAAAAAAATGGTTGGATGGGATTAGCACACCCCGTAAACCAACACACTAACCACCATGGTTAGGAGTACACAAGAGTGTTAGAAATAGTCCACAAAAAGGTAGATAACAACTACCAAAATAGTGTTAAATATACATTCAGAAAAAAAAGAGCTGAGAAATTGCTACCAGGTGGAAGTCCTGAAGTTTTTCTCCATAATGTCATCAGTCCATCCAACGGTTGAAGAATTCAGAGCCCACTAGCCATCAGCAGTAGTACCACTAATAGTACAAGTATGTGCATTTGGTACAATTTCACCCCAATCAAGGGCATCATCTTGCTTAGGAGGTCGAGCGAGAGGGGCCTCCAGCTCTAGATTATCCATATTTGTGTTACAAGGGGGTGGGATAGGACCAATATCTGGTAGTAGAGGGTTGTGTCAGACGACGGGTCCCCTGGTGAGTCGACAACTAAGACCTGAAAGGGGAAGAGGCACATGAGTCATAGCACAGGGTGCATTCCCTCAATTATCCATGAGGGTATGTAAGTATTATAGCTCCACATGTACTTTTTCAACCTATACTTGAATATGTAACCAACAATCAAAGAATATAACATATTAATCAGTAATAGAGAAGACACCCCCAATATCTTACTGAGAAAAAATAGCTCTATTTCGGGACTTCCAAATATAAAATAGTGTACCAATTCTAAAAATATTCCAAACAACACCTAATTTGAAGGAAAATGAAATAGGGTCACCCAAAATAGCATGCACCCAAGTAAAATCCTCTTGCATAAAAGGTCTAAAATTTTCTAGAAGGCACTCCCAGGCTGATTGAGCTCAATCACAAAACCAAAAAACATGCAATAAATCTTCAACCTATCCATAAAATAGGCAAATGAGATTATGAACACCCAGATGCTTGAGCCTATTACCAAAATGCAACCCCTGGTGCAAGAGACTCTAAGAAAATAAACTATGTTTTGGTTCAATATAAGTAACCCATGCTATCTGAAACCTCTTATTCTATCAAGAGGGAAGAGAGACTAAGTCCCATCTCATAGTGAGCTTATCGACCATTGGAACTTGTGGGGTGAGTCATTTGTAACCTAGATGAGATTTATATTGCAAAACATGAAGCTCCCCAAACCAACACCAATCGGACCACTAGGGTTTTTAAAAATGCTTATGTAGTTTGCACCAAATAGAAAATGAAATACTATTAATAACCACGTCATAAGTATCTCTATCACCAAGATTTAAATCGTGATTTTGACAAAACAATTCCCAAGGTATCCAATTCCTGGTATGTCGAGAGAAGAAATAAAAAATAGAAGTAATACTATGCTTATAGAACCTCTGCGCTCTGAC
The DNA here is from genome assembly GCA_028583015.1 of Wollemia nobilis. Classification (NCBI taxonomy): domain Eukaryota; kingdom Viridiplantae; phylum Streptophyta; class Pinopsida; order Araucariales; family Araucariaceae; genus Wollemia; species Wollemia nobilis. Next base: position 33,027 of record JAQPPZ010014274.1, read on the forward strand.
CCACTGCACCAAATCTAGGGGAGAGCCCTGCCAAGTGATAATAGGAGACCACCAAATATTCATGGAATGCAAAGAGACACTTGATTTGCGAAAACTCCCTTTTCAACTCAGCCAGGGTTTGAAGGCCTCCTAGGATTTCCAAATACTTTGAATGACAAAAGAAGCTTTAAATTTAATAGGGATAGGGGCAGTAAGAATAGATTGCAACCCCACCCCTTTTCAAATTGTCTTCCCCTGAAGAAAACCAGAAGAAATGCAATGCCTGACCAATGTTTTTTAAGATTCATCCTCAATTAAAGATCGGGTGATCCATTTAGCACAAATGATAAAACCTTGTTGGTGACAATCAAACAAACCCATGCCTCCACAATCCTTGGGAAAACAAAAATTTCCCTAAGCTACTTGATGAAAACCTCGTTTGATAGAGTCTTTGGTCCACAAGAAATATCTTAAAAGCTTATCTAGTTTTTTATAATAATATTTAGATGGAACCCAACAAGAGGAATAATAAACATGGGCAGTGGCTAAAACCTTAGAACAAATCTGAAATTTTCTTGCTAGAGAAAGTTTCTTAATAGTGCAGTAAGAAAGCTTCTTGTCCACTTTCTCAATAACATACTTCCATAATTGAGCAGAGGAACCATGAAATGCAAAATAAATTCCAAGAAATTTAAATACCTCACCCGACTGAATACAAGTCCATTGGAAATGACGTAGCCAGCATGGCAGCTAGGATTGGTATTATCAAAAATAGAAGGTCTTTTCCATTGAATAGAAGAACCAAAGGCTAAAAAAAACACTTCTAAGAAACTAATAGCCGAGGAAATGGATTGCTCATCTTATCAAAGCATTAAAAGAGAATCATAAGAAAAATGACTATTGAGCAACTAACAATCAAAATTATGGAGAGAAATACCCCTAATTAATCCTTGATCTACCTTATGGGCCAACAAATAGCGAAAAGCCTCTATAGCAATAATGAAAAGATATGGAGCAAGAGGGCACCCATGTCTTACAGAATGACCAAGATAAATTGACAGATATTGACTGTTATTCAAAGTAAGAACAACTGAAGCACCTTGAAATAACATAATAATGATGCTCACAAACATTGACCCAAAGCCCAAAGCCTGAAGCATGGCAGTGGTGAAGTACCACTTCATATTATCATAGGCTTTATCAAAGTCAATCTTAATGAATAAAGGATCTTTTTCAAAATTTCTTGCCCACACCATACCTTCCCAAATAACAAGAACATTTTCAAGAATGTATCTTCCTTTAAAAAGCTAGTTTATTCAGGTCTAACAATCAAAGGCAAGAGATATTTAAGCTTAAGCACAAGGGCTTTGGCAATAATATTATAGTTCACATTAAGCAGGGTGATCGACCTCCAATTAGCGATGAGCTCAAGGTCTCCAAAATTAGGAATAAATTTAACATTACCTTTGTTAATAATGGAACCTAGTGAACCACATTGTAGGGCTTCAAGATACACTTTGTGGAGATAAAAACCAAGTATATCCTAGAATTATTTGTAGAATTCACATGGGAAGCCATCAACACCAGGTGCCTTATCATTGGCCATGAGTGATAAGGTATTTTCTAGATATTCCAAAAAAAGAGGAGTGTCACATAATATCATTTGCTCAGGAGAAAGCTTATAGGGGACACCAAGGATACAATCAACAAGAGATTACCTTATACCATTTTCAAGGGATTGAGAAGCAAAAACACCTTGATGATGTGAAACAAAGACTTTGACAATGTTCGGAAGGTCTGTGAATTTCTGCCCATCAATTTGAATAACTTGAAATTGGGAATACTGGGTAGGAGGTCTGAAGTGAAAAAATCTTTGACCACTCTCTCCTCCACTTTGAGCCAACGTATACGAGCACGTAATTGATCACCCTTGGCTTCATACAAATCAAAATTTTTAGATCATATCGAATGGAAAAAACTTGGGACTGAGCAAGAGAGCTAAAAGGAGAGGCTTAAAGCCCAGGAAAGGCTTTGGATAGCTCACTCTACAAGGTAGACTTAGCCTGGTTCCACTTATTTGCAACTTCAACACCAAGAGTCTACAACATCTTAGTGGTTCATTGAATGGCAACATTCCACCACTCAATCCTTCTAGAAAGACCATCAGGTCAAGGAATCAAATTTTAAATATGACATCTATAACATTTCATGCTAAATCTATGCAAAAAAAAAGCATTCATGTAAAACTGTAAAGAATGCACTCTAGGTTGAAAATTTAACTTTACCACTGAGAATAAAATAGGTGAATGGTCAGACAGTTTAGTACTAGGTAAAGTCAACACATGATGAAGGAGGCAAAATATGGGGGAACTAAAATTTGTCACACTTAGAAATTATGGCTTTGTCCAATATTTTCAAAACCCTGGCAGAAGCAGATTGTAAATTGGACCATGTGTACCAAATATCTTGAGGGAAGTCAGAAGGTGAGAATTGAGAATTAGGGTCATAAAGGTGAAGCTTGTTTTTCATAAAAAACCAAGCTTTCCTTTCACCTAAGCACCACTACATCAAGGCATGACTGATCTTGTTAGAAGCTTTCTCCACCATATTAAAATATCCATAGAGAACTCAAATGGTAAATGGTATATTCATATCAAGCCATCTCCACAACTCACATTGATAAGAAGTGATATTCGATGCATACACATTAACCACCCCTAACAGTTTTTCATAGATCTCAAGCAAAATCCATAGAGCTTGATTGGATGGGTCAACACCCTAGGTCACAACATTATCCTGTAATAAAGGTACAAGGATAGTAACGATTACCCCTTTTCTTGAGGAATTCTTCATGGAAAAAGAGGCACTTCATGGCCACAAAAAATCACATGCACACCGTAGATTGAAACAAAAAATCCTCTTCTTGCAAACATAAAAATTTGAGGCTTCCATGCACTCGAGAAACATTTAACATCTCATTTTGGATCAAATATTTTTAGACTAGGTCCATCAATCCTCAGACATTCCACAAGAAGAAAATCATAGGGATTTGTCAAGACACATGATCTCCATGACATTTTCTGCATCACCCAAACCTTCATGCGATCCATAAGAGTTGGAGGCTGCGTGGAAAACATCATTGTTCAACTGTTGATGCTTATCATTCTGAACATGGTTGCGATAGAAGTGGCTCTTAAAGACCAAACCCTCCTCTACTGAAGAATTATTTCGAACCACCACCACTAAGGAAAAAGAAGGGCTCGACCAAATAGATTGAGACACCAAAAAAGTTGGAGGTTGCATACCAAAAACTAAAGGGCCCATATCAAAAGGTGTCTAAACATTTTCAATATAATACTACATGTCCTAAGGAGTAGGGGTAGGTTGCATAGCAGAAACTGAAGCTTCTTGTTGCTTAGCTCCATTATTTTTCCTTCTATAAATAGTATTCCATTCTTCAGTGTTTTTGTGTGAGCCATTAGTGGGATCCATGTGAGTGGGTGAGGGATTTACCTTATATTTCAACTCCATCAAAGGGAACTCCCAAATTTTGTGAACTATAGATTGACAGCGGTAATAGGTATTGGGTAAATTGATATATGCAAATATTTTCCTAAAGGATTGGTCCCCAATATTGATATCAATAAACTCTTGCAAATCCTTGGTAAAGTAAACTTTGATACAAACCCTTCTTGTGGGTCGAGTTGAGAAGAAATTTATTGTTTCAAGATAAACAACTTACCTAAGGGGGTAGCTAAATTCTAAAAAAAAACCCAAATGGGAATAGGATGTTCGGGGAATTGAACCCACACCGGTACTTGTAGTGCAGCTTGGTCACTGACTTGGAAATACCTAGAGTAGGGTTGCAGAATAAATAGAGAATTATAGATAGTACATGGTCCCCTAGATATAACCTTCTATGCTTGAGTTGGGTTTGAAAAGTGAAAAGGAAATACCCTTTGGTAAGGTTTTGCACATTCTCCACTTTGACTCCATACTTGTCCCAAACTTGCTTGATCTAGGAGTGAATAAGGGTATCATATGGGATACAAAATAGAAAATAACCCACCAAGGTATGACTTTCAAATCATTTACAAGTTGTATGATATTCATGCAAAGGAATAACAACTTCAGGGATAGGATCTTTACCTTGTGATACACTTTCCGAATGAACTTGTGTGGATGCTTCCCCGGTGCCATTGAGATCTCTAGCAAACTCAGAATAAATTGAACCGACTGTATGAGCGATAGCCATTAAAAAGGGTGAATTAAAATTGTCTCAGGATGGTGTTAATGCAGTGACTAGGATTTTCCCACCCCTAAACCTATTAAGCTAGAAACTATTTTTTGCTCTTATGTCACCAATCCTTTTGTACTCCAAAACTGTAATTATTTTTTTTTTGGTATTTTTATTATTATTTTAGCTCTAATATTTAATCACATTTCATTTTAACTTGTTCTAAATATGTCATTTGAATTTAATTTAGCACATCATCTTTTATAATTGTGAGTTAAGCAATTGATTTCTCTATTTCCTAACATTTAGCAAGATTTTTGTTTATTTTTGGTTAATGATCATCATTATAATAGTCATAAAACTATTTAAATATTGTATTTAGTTTTAGCTTTTAGAATTTTAAATGATATGTAAAAACTATTTGGGTTTTGAAGGATATGGGATGTTCCTATTTAATGTTATCCTTTTATGTCAAAACATAAAAAAAGGTTTTCCTCATCCCATAAATATGTAAGATAAAGTATTTACTATAGTTGGGGTTCACCAACATAGGTGTTTGGGCTATTGTTTGCTTCATTTTATCAGAAGCTCTTTTTCTTTCTGGGTCTACATAAATGTTGTATCCTTCATCAAAATTTCAATCATAGGTTTGATTATTCGAGAAAAATAGAAATGAACTTTGTACAAAGATAATTTTTCCAAAGAAGTATTGTAGGGATTTCTTCCTTTGAGGCATTGGCAATGCTAAGATATATTTGACCTTGTTTTTATCTATAACTAATCCCTACTTGGATACAACATGTCCTAACAATTTGCTTTAATGCACAACAAAGACTGATTTATTGGGATTGAGGGAAACTTTGAATTCCTGGTATCTCTAAAAACAATTATGAGGTGGTATATATGCAACTCCCTATCATGGGAAAATACTACCATATCAATAAGATAAATCATAATTACCTTTCTCACTAGTTCCCCAAAAGTAAGCTCCATGGATATTTGAAAAGGTTTCCCCCTTGGAGGTGAATACAATCTTGTATTGTTTCTCATTCCTTACCCATATTTGATTAAATCTAAATAATCCATCAAGCAAAGAGAACCTCTTAGATCTAGCTATTATCTACAATATTTGATCTATTTGTTGTAATGAGTAATGGTATTTTAGGGATGCCTTAATAATATTCAAAAAATCAACATAGAGGTGAACACCTTAATTATTTTTTCTTATCGAGACTAGGTTTGTCACCCGTGTTGAATGCTTGATGGAGTAGAAGATTATGTAATTGAGTAGCTTTAGAATATCTTGCTTCATTAAACTTTTCACCTTTGGTTTTACTAGCCTCTATTCTACCTAAATGGCTTGACATTGGGCAGTAACTCTATAGTATGTTGAATGATATTTATGTTGTAAAATTTGAAATAATCATAGCTCTAAGCTATCATGTCCTTATATTCTCTATATAATGACATGATTTTATCTATCTCCTACTTATAACAACATAATCCAACCTTTTCGATGTTTCTAGGGCCCATTTGGACTTCTTTAAACTCATTTTTATCAACGATCATTTTCCTAGTAACCATTCAATCATTGTTATTAAAGAGAATTTCCAGGGTTATCAACCCTTTTAGGATATGATTGTTCTTAAATTTAATCACCACTTCCTTCTTATAGTGGTCATGTTTTCCTTCTATATCTAATGTCTAGACAACATTTCTAATTAATAAATCAACTATTTTCTTGTCACTATCAAATACCTCTCAAAAGATATCCTTATATAGAATAGATGGTCTAAAAACTAATTTAATTGCATTTTATTTTTCCCAAGAGTCAATGGTTAGATAAAAAATTTCTCCTTGCCTATGTATCAACTATTGCATTCTAAATATCATGTACTTTCTTTATGTTCAATTCCTTGAAACTTTCCATTAGGTATCATACTCTATTTAAGTAAGCCTTTAGGTAGTGATGCTTGTTACTAAAGATTGATAACATCTTAAATCTCATTTTTTAAACTTTGATGAGATTTAGATACAGAGCTTCATACTCTATTGAATTATTTGTGCATCTTCATGTCAATCTATATAAGAAATTTTCAACTCTTCCATAGGGGAAATTAACACAACCCTAGCTCTAGCTATAAAAAAGTAAATCTTTCAAATTTTAGCCTTCTAGAGTTCCTAAGTTGATACTATGAGGATTTTTGCCCTCTAGTTCCATAATGGAATATGTGTTGAACCTAGTTTCAATCATAACATTGGAGTCACTTAGGGAGAACTCATCCATCATTTGCAATTATTGAGTGATTATCTCTAGGTAATATAATTCATCATTCATCAAATTAATAGTCTTTGGATTTTTTTATATGAAAATCAAATGCCTTTTCCATAGATTTTTTACTTTCTTACCCTTGTAGAGAATTACCATAAGTGAGTGGTCCAATAAAATATATATACCAAACATGATGATGAATTCACTTGAAATATAGATGCCAAAAATAGGGTTGGAGGTCAACTACTACCACTTCCTAGATTAATATCACCTCTTACACCTTATGTAGAAATATTGGTATATTTTTAATTACCCCAACTATCTTTATTAGGGTGCCATATAGCTATAAAAGTCTAGTACTTAACTAGGTATACTCCATTGCCATAGCTTCACATACCACCTTGGGAATGGCAGTCCATCCTTCCATATATAGATACATATAGAATGGAGGTGGCATGTTCTTACCCATTCTTCAAATAGGTTGATTTTAAGCTAAATTTAGATCCATGTATGATATACCTTCGAAAGGAAGACTTTAGTAAAAACCTGAGTAAGTCAATTTATGTAGGAATTAGTAAGACATTATATGTACTTCCTTTTAACTATATTGAACCTAAATGTTTCTAGATACTTATTTTCTTTTTTCTTTCAATAATCTTGAGTTGCTTCCATTCTTTATCATTTTTTCATAGAAGTAGACTAGATCTTGTTCTTTTGGATCATCTTGGATCATATTTTATTGATCCAGTATTGGCTGCTCTTTTCTTTGCTCTAGCTGAGTTTGATATTTCTTTGGCTTCTTTTATGGTTGGGATATCACCTTTAAAGGTTATAAATTCTATGGATCTACTTATATAGGATTCCTTTTTGACCTTGTTAATACTAATATGCACTCCTACTCTAAGTGTTCTTCTATTAGCATTATCTAGTTATGTTCACACAACATGCTCACTTGACCCTCTTATGAATTTTTACTCTTATCTAAATATGCCAATTGATCTTTGTGTTGGTATATCATGCAAGTATCTGTATTGTATGGGTCATTACAAGATGAGAACCAATAGCTTTCCTCTTATACAAAAGTGAAAGGTTGATCCTCCTTATTACTATAAACCATATTTGTATTTTTGATAGGATTGCTTGTAGAGGCCTTTTGATATCTTGTGAGATAAGTAAATATTATAAGTCAATAGTTCCTCTTTACCTCGTTTATTTTCATAATAGTAACTTCTTTGCTCAATTTCTTGATTGTTGTTTTCAATTCTTAACTTTTCGATAGGATTTCTTGTAGAGGCTTTTTGATATATTGTGAAATAGGGGAGTCTTATAAGCCAACAATTCCTCTTTGACTCTTACCTTTTCATAATAGTAACTTCATTTCTTAATTTCTTGATTGTTGTTATCAATTCTTAAATCTATAAGGATTATAGGTTTAAGAGAGGATAATGAAGGTACATTAGGCACTAGTGACAAAGTTATAGTTATAGGTATTGGGACCAATGGGGTGTATATGTGATTGGAAATTATTTTTTCTAAAGATGTTGGATGATTTTTTTAAGAAATACAATATTACAACCCTAGGAGGTAGTTTTCCCATAGAGATTAAGGTATTTTTTGTACCTATTACAATTTTTTACACCTATGGAAATCTTGTTTCATTTAATTGCTAGATATGCAATCCTAAGTCTAGGATGAAGGAATGTAGGTAATAGATGTATGCTTAAGGGGTTGATGGCACTATTTCATGGGGAATCCTTCTCCAAGTTATATTCAATAGAATATTAATATCTATGATAGCCTCTTGAGAATGCCTCAATAGTCAAATATGTTCATAGTGAAAAGGGTCTACTAGCTCATTGAATTATTGAATAAATGGTTTAGCAAGTTCATCCTATGAGTGGATAATTCTATCTTGAAGGGTCATGTACCAATGCAATATATTCCCCTTAAAATATAGTGCAAGGAGTCTCACCATGATATCGTCATCATGAATTTTATGGTTAGTAGCCAGAGTAGCCACATCTCAACAATATTCATAGGATATATTTCCAATAATCATAAGTTAAAAGTGATTTGAGTGTTGCCTAGGGAATTTATTTTAGAGATATTACATTATTTGTTAACAATATATATTTGTAAGTATGAGTTATATAGTATTTAATATATGTGTCAAGTGTCCAAATGGTAAAATGTAAAATGAAGGGACACAAGAGATTTATCTTATGCATGGAATAAGAAAGGATGCATCTCCTAAATGTTTTAGGAGAGCAATAATCAAAGCATTAAAGATTCATCTTCCAAGATTATATTATAAATATAAAGATTAATGTATTTTATTTGAATATCAAGAATTATATGAGAACATTGTATATCAAATATGTTGAGTCCCTATCGAAATATTATCACTTGATGAATGTTATATTTATAAAAGATACAATATGTATTTTATCCTATATATTAGGACTTATGATTAATCTAGCTAAAAATCCATCAGTGGTATCATAGACATAGAAGGATATTGCATGAGAAGATTAATTTTAAGAAGAGTTGATATTGTGAAGATATTAGGACTTAAAGAATAAGGTGAAATTTGAAGAAGAGGGGAATCTATTCTAGCACTAGTAAGAGCATGTAGGCATGTGAGAACAAGGAGAACATGATCAAAGTAGAAGTATGAGCTGCTAGAGATAAATACTATAGCACCTTAAACGAAGACATCTTTGGTTAAAAGCATCCAATATATATTTGTATGTGTTATTTGGAGGGATACATCTAAGAAGGATCATAGGAAAATGAGTGATCAATAGTAAGGAGAGTGTTAAAACTAACACATATTTCCTATGGAGAGAGTCTATGTTTGCAATGCCTCAATAGAGTTTTTAAAAAGCATTCTATGTGAGAAAAGAAAAATTACTTATACCTCTAGAGTGAAATGTCTAAACATGAATACATTAAGGGAGTATATAATTACAGATAATATGGAATTTGTGAGGAATCACTTGTGCCTACAAAGTAGAGAATGGTGATTTTTGAAGTGAACTACATAGGTAATATTTGCTACGTCCGCCTAAGGAATACAATCTGGTGGATTTTGTCATGTAACATGTATTACCTACAAATAAAATAGTGGAAAGAGTGAACAACCAAAGAAGGATGTAATGTTTCTAAGGTTTCAAGCAAAGTTCCACATGTGAAGAGGATAGAGCATGAGCACCACAAAAGAGGTACAAAAATAACCCTTTCTAATAATTTAAAAGTGAGCACACATATTTCTGGGGACATATAGGCATTAGATATTTAATAATGTTGAATGTTTGATAAGGCAATTAAAGATTCAATTATAGGAGTATTTGGAGAATAATTTGGGAGTTATAATGGAAAATTGAAAATTGACTTGATAAATACAAATTAATTTTGAAAATTAAAATTTGATTATTGAAACTTTGGAGAAATAATATTTTCTACTCCAAAAAAAATTTGAAAAAATTTGATTGACTGAATAATATACAAACTAAAATTATTTATTTTAATTTGGGTGACAAGGTTTTCTACAAAGGAAATTAATTTGATAGATCATGTCTAACATAAAACAATTATATATTAACTTACAGGCAAGTAAGCATATGACCAAAAATAAACAATGGTTCAATACTTTCCTAGAGAAATGTAAGAAATTAGTTGTCATAGTAGATAATAAGACATATGACGTCAAAGAAGGAGGAGATATTTTAATTAATTTATCTAATGCAAAAGGTATAATTATCAATGTATTATGTGTTCCTGGATTAACTATTTAATTACTCTTAGTACCTCAATTGATGGATAAAAATTTAGTAGTTGAGTTCAAAAACATTTAAAAAAAACAAATATCTTATTACTGAACAAGGAAAACTCATAGCCTCTAGTTCACAATAAAATGGTATTTTTTCTTATATGCATTATCAATTGTAACTCTATTAGCAAAAATAACACAAAACTAAAGAACTTTGGTGTAAAAGGCTAGGACATATAAGTGCACCCTCTTCAAATGAAATGAGTAGATATCAAATGGTTAGAGGATTACCAAAAATTTTATGGGAATCTATAATATATCCAAAATATATTACAAGAAAACAACATATAATACCTTTTGAACATAGTAACTATAGAGCTTAGGGGCCACTAGAATTATTATTATATATATATATATTTATGTGGACCAATAAACACTACTAGTCTTGGAGGATATAGATATTTTTAGCTATTTATTGATGATTATTCTAGGAAAATATGGGTTTATTTTATGAATCTTAAATATAAAGCCTTTAGTTTATTTAAACAATCCAAACATTTAGTGGAAACAAAAATAAGAAAATCGATCAAGAATCTTCACTCAGATAGAGGTGGTGAACTTTTATTGAAAGAGTATAAATATTTTCTAAAATCAAATGGTATAAAAATACAAATCACTACAATATATTCACCTCAACATAATGGTATTGCATAAATAAAATATTCTATTATGGAATTGGTATGTTGCATGCCAAAAAAAAACTCTTCTTGATCAATAATATTAGGTAGAAGTTGTTAAAACTTCAATATAAATACAAAATATTGGACAATATTACATTATTAGGTACATGCTAATGTACCCCCATGGTAACTATTATATAATATAAATATTAGAATAGGGTTTGAATCTATAGTTTAAGAATGTGATTTATATTTACCCTTTTATGTTAGTGTCTATGTGCAGGATATGAATAAGTGTCATGTACTTATGTGAGCAAGTGTGTATTGTGATAAAGTGCACAAGTTCCATGTAATTATGTGTGTAAATATGTAATGTGATAAAGTGCACAAGTTCCATGTATTAGGTGTGCATGTAAATAGAATATCAAGATTCATGCATACAAGTGGTAATATGAGAAGTCAAAAGGACATGAGATGTTTGTCTTATATGTGGAATAAAAAAGGTTGCAACTCCTCGATATGTGAGTGCAATAAATAAAGTTTAAGAGTCATATTTCTAAGGTTATATTATGGAGATAAATATACGTGAATGATATAGAAGAATATCTAATACATATGAAACATTTAAGCGTTAATATTGAATCTTGTATGCATATTTAAAGCAATTCTACTATAATTTTTTTTTGCATGCTATTGCATCAATGAATTTGGTCATTTATATTCATATTTATATTTTTAATGAATATTATTATTAGTTATGTTGGTCATTTTATATATTTATGGTTCTTATATTTGAGACTATGTAAGATTCAAAATATTTGGAGCTAAGATAATTTGGCTTAAAATCCAATAGTGGTATTAAAGCTACTTTGAGTAGTCCCTATTGCTAACATCAGAGAAAGTCTTTGGTGTGAATTTATATTAAGATTCACATGAAGAAAATGTAGACTCATATTACTATAAATTTTGAATTTGCAGATTGATAATTGGTAAATATCCAATTGATTTGAAAATATTTTAGAAATATTTTCTTATAGATAGAGTCTATCCACTATAAAAGGAAGTGAAGGCTATGATTCCATTTAAAGTCTTGAAGAATTGATTGAGAGGAAAAGTCAAGTCACCTAGATTTCTAGTTGGATTATATCTAAATGAGGACAACCACATATTGAGTGGACAAAGCCACCTAAAAGAATATATATCACTCTAAATTTTGGGTATATTTGACCCTAACAAGATAACACATATATAAGGCAGTAGTCTAAAAAAGTTTATGAAAGCATTGAAGAACTCATGCAATAGCATGAGAAGAAAACTACTGAGGAACTCAGGAATATGATTTTGAGAAGAAATAAAATAAAAAAGGAAAAGCATTAAAGCTTTCAAAAACATATTCTAAAGAATAAAAATTTATTTTTAAAGCACCAGGTTTTGTGTTGAGTGCAATCATTTTAGTGATGATTCATATCAGTCACTCAGATAACATGAACTAGTTAAACCGGAGCACCATTCGCTAAGTGAACCAATCTAGGTAGAGTATCATTTTCTAAGTAAACCAGTTTAGTCAAAGTACCATTATCTAAGTGAACCAATCTAGTTGGAGAACCATTCCCTAAACAAGTCCAATCTGAGTGCCATTCCTTGAATCATGGTGAATCAATCCATCCTAAAAAATGAAAAGGTTTAGTTGAAATGTCATTCAATTCCCTATTTCAAAATAGAGGAAGATTAACTTGAGGGATAAGGAAGTTGTCAATATTAGAAACATTTGTTTGAATCAAACGTTAAAAAAAGGTATAATATTCCATCAAAGTGGGAGCCTATTAGGGATCTAGAGAAGAGATAAGTTGGAGTTAATTAGATGAAGAACTAAGTTTTTTGAGTCTTTCAATCGGTTCTAGTGTCTATTATGTTGGTTTTTTTCAGATTTTTTTCTTCTCCTATGTGGATTATGGGTTCTTAATCCGTCATTTTGTCTTTTTGGTCCCACTTTCTTGTTGAGAAGTTGGTTTAAATTTAGGTGGTTTTTTGATGTATGGTCAATGTTCCTTTCCCTATCTCTAATGGAATTTGTATTGGGTTGGTAGATTTTCCTTTTTTTATAAAATTTTCAAGGACCTTTCAAAACCCCCTCTTTTACCTTATAAAAAGAAACACCCCATCAAAGTGAAATATTAATTAGGAACATAGCAATAATTAGAGTGTGTCAGTCATTATAGTGTGGTGCTATTGTGAATATTTTTAAGCAATACAATTCAAACTCCTTATCTATCATGGTCAACGAGACATATTCAACCAAGAAAAAAAGATAAGCAACATTACCTTTATATTGATAATTTTAATTTGGTGCTAAGGCTAAATTCCTAAGTTAATATTAAAGTTGGTGAATTGGAAACATAGAAACTTTTCATTTAGGAGAGGAAGTTAAAAGGAATTCAATTCCTAGGATTTAATATTAATTTAAATGTGGGAATTAAAAGGAATTCAAACACATTGAAAGAAATTAAAATTTGATATTTTACATTTGCAATTAATTTTGCAATCTTTTCCAAAATTAATATTTTTGAAATTTTAATAAATATTAAATTTTGCAAAGAGAAATATTTCTATTGCAAAAAGTTTTTATTTATTTATTTATTTTTATTTTTGAAATATTTAGAATATTTGCAGCTTCAATTATTAGGGAGACGAAAGTTATTATACCTTGAAATATTTGAACATTTAAATTTGCATATTTGATTAAAAAAATTTTCAATGAGTTCCATTATGTCAAATAAAAAAAAATCATAATTTAAATTTTCAATTCTTATTATAAAATGAAATCAATTCTTATTATAAAAAACCTTTGGGAAATAGTGAATGGAACAAACAAAAATCATAGTGAATATGAAAGAGAAAAAAAAAATACAAAGAAAGTGATACAAAATCTCTTATGTCAATTACATTTGGAATAAATGATAAAATTCATCTATACTTAGGTGAAGCAAAAACTTCTGCAGATGCTTGGGATAAATTATGTGTTGAGCAAGGTGCAACGATAGTATTGTCATTGTTTTCAACACAGTAAGATAGATCGGTTGATGCAGTGGACAGGAGTTCAGAGGTTACTCAGAGTATGTACAGTGATGTTAAATTCTTATGAGGATGTTTACCCACATTTTTGTATAATTTCCAAGAAGACCGAAGTGACCCATATGCTAAAGAAGGGAAAAAGCAAGGAAGCAAAAAGTGTCGTGATATCGTGACATGTTGCATTTTCGCGGCCAAAAGAGAACCGAAAAAGTAAGGAGAAAAAATGTCGCAATATCGCGACATGTATTTTTATGGGCCAAAGGAAAGAGAAAAATCAAGGAGAAAAAGTGTCACGATATCGCGACATGTATTTTCACGGGCCAATGAAAGAGAGAAAGAAAAGAGAAAAAAAGTGTCACGATATTACGACACTTTGTATTTTCATGGGCCAAAGCAAAGATAAAATGCAAGGAGGAAAAAGTGTCGTGATATTGCGACATGTAGCATTTTCATGGACCAAAGCAAAGAGAAAGAGCAGAGAGAAAAAAGTGTTGCGATATAGCGACATGTTGCATTTTCGCAGTCCAAAGCGAAGAGAAAATGCGAGGAAAAAGTGTCGCGATATCGCGACATGTAGCATTTTCGTAGTCCAAAGTGAAGAAAAAGGCAGAGAATGAAAAAGTGTCACGATATCGCGACATGTAGCATTTTTGCAGTCCAAAATGAAGAGAAAGGTAGAGAAATAAAAAGTGTCGCGATATCGCAACATGTAGCATTTTCATGGTCCAAAGAAAAGAGAAAGGTAGAGAAAGAAAAAGTGTCACGATATCGTGACATGTCGTATTTTCGTGACTCAAAAAGGGTAGGAAGGCAGAGAAGAAAAAGTGTTGTGATATCACGACATGTTGCATTTTTTTGACTCAAAAAGGGTAGGAATGCATAGAAGCAAAAGTGTCACAATATCATGACATGTCGCATTTTCATGACTCGAAAAGGGCAGGAAAGCAGAGAAGCAAAAGTGTCATGATATCATGACATGTCGCATTTTCACGACTCGAAAAGGGCAGGAAAGCAGAGAAGCAAAAGTGTCATGATATCATGACATGTCTCATTTTTACGACTCAAAAAGGGCAATCAGGCAGAGTAACAAAAGTGTCGCAATATCGTGACATGTCGCATTTTTGTGACTCAAGAAGGGCAGGTAGGCAGAGTAACAAAAGTGTCATGATATCGTGACATGTCACATTTTTGAGACTCAAGAAAAGCCTCAAAATAGAAATTAATAGTAATGAAGGAGAAAACATACAGTCATCGAAGGAGAAAACAAATGCATGCACAAGGGAAAAGAAAACAAACAGTCAGACATGCAAAGAGAAAACAAACAAACATGCAAAGAGAAAACAAATAGTCATGACCGAGAAAATGAATAGTCATGGTAGGAGAACATGGTGTCAATTATTTGCATGTGACATGTTTGATGAAATGCCTTCTCAAAATATACAAAAGGAGTTACAACTATAGTTACAACTGAAGTTACAACTGGAGTTACAAAGAGAAAGGATGGTTATAAAAGGAGTGTTGCTTGGAGAATTTTAAAATCATGGGGGATTAAAATGTAAATGATTTAATCTTGCGAGGAGATCAAGAGGCATGCAAGAGGTGAGCGAGAGAGGTGTGTGATATGTGAAGCACAAGGAGAGTGCGCGACAGGTGAGTGAGAAGGGTGTGAATTATGGGTGATGTTGAGTAAGCAATAGACCAGTCAGGGTCTTGCAAAAGTGAAGGTATTTATATTTCAATCTTCTAGTTTTAGAATTGAAGTCTAAGTTGGTGCTTGGCATAAGGATTTGGTGCTCCTTCTAGTTGGTGCTAGTAAATCAAGGGTTTGTGCTCCTTTCTATTGGTGCAAATAAATCAGGGGTTGGTTCTCCTTCCAATTGGTGTTGGTAAATCAGGGGTTGGTGCTCCTTTTTGTTGGTGCAAATAAATCATGGTTTGGTGCTCCTTTCTATTGGTGTAGATAAATTAGGTGTTGGTTCTCCTTTTTGTTGGTGTAGATAAATCAGGGGTTGGTGCTCCTTCTAGTTAGTGCTGGTAAATCAGGGGTTGGTGCTCCTTCTAGTTGGTGTTGGTAAATTAGGGGTTGGTGCTCCTTCCAATGGGTGCTGGTAAATTGATTGTAAAGTTGATTACTTTGCAAAGGTTGGATTTGGATGGGAGTCCAAACAGTCAATTTTTGAGGAGTAGCCAAATCGATGAACCTCGGTACATCTTGTGTTGTGTGATGCTCTCTTGTTATATTTTCTTTATTTGATTTTAAGTTCTCATTGTTTTAGCTTTAAGAGTTTAATATTTAAGTTTTATAGAGCTACATTGATTCACCCCCCCCCTCTCAGTGTCATTGTGAGACTAAAAATTGGTATCAGAGCCAGTTTCCCTTGTTTGGATAAATCATCTAGGGTTGATCTTGGATTAGTATGCAATGGGTAAGAAGAATAGATCCTCCTCAAATAAGGCATCTCAGTCAGTTTCAATTCTTGTGGAAGAGAAAATTGAACTAGAAAATATAGGAGTGAATTCTGAAGTATGTGATGAAAACCTTGAGGGTGAAGTATATCTATAAGGTGAGTTGATCACTGCACTTGAAGAGTTGGGTATAGAAAGGAAAAAGAACAAAATATTGTCTAAGAAGTTGAAATAATATTGGGATAATATTGAATATCTCTTCTTACAAATTCATAAAGCCAAGAAAATAGAAGAAGCCTTGAAGTCACACTTGGATGATAAAGGCGATGTATGTAGCAAACGTGAAGAGAAATATAAAAAAGTTATTAATGATCTAAAGATGCAAGTAGAAGATTCCAAAAGGATTGAAGAAACTCTCAGGTCACAGATCAATGAGAAAGAGATTGTTTGTTGCAAACAAGAAGAGGAGATTGTTTTATTGAGGAAACAACTAGAAGAGGCCAATACAAATCTCAAATTTGAGAAGAGCACAGAGTTGCTAGAGAAAATGATAAGGCAACAAAGAAGCCCCATGTGTAATCTTGGTCTTGGATATGAAGTTGAACAACCTTCATCTTCTAAATCTATAGAGAAGAAGAAGTCCACTGCTGAAGGATCAAAGCAAGAAAAGCTTGAAGCTGAATCTTCAAAAGGAAGAAAATCTCAAAGGAGATCTACAACAAAGAAACCACAACAAAAGAGGTTCTATCACTCTCACTCTATTCATAATAATTCTTTTAATGGCTATTGTTTTAGATACAACCATTATGGTCACAAGGCAATTTATTGTGGATTGAATAATAGATCAAAGAGTTATGCTAGTAGAAATACATCTATTTTTTTGATTGAACACCATATGCAATGTTTTAAATGTAATGGTCATGGTCACATAGCAAGGTTTTGTCCAAGAACTTTTGTATCTAACCTAAGGCAAGACAATAGATTTCATCGAACACAAAGAATGCAACATAGACAAGGAAGAAATCATGTGCATAAAATAAAGGAAAATAATCATACATCAAGGATGCACAAGAGACAACCACCCAAGAGAAATGTTCAAGTTCACAAAAAGGTTCAAAATAGGGATGTAGTTGAAAAACTCAAGCCCAAGTTCAAGAAATTTTGGAGAAAGAAAGAAGAGAGGAAATTGTGTCTCCTTGGACTGAAGGAGATTACTCCTCTATTGCACTAAGCAGCTCCAGGTAGCACATCCTCAGGGGGAGCAATCTTAAAGTTTTATTTTAATGCTCCTATGTTGTTTTTTTATCTGAGGATGAAAGGCAAGTAGTTAGGGGGAGTTGTCATACAGTTGTCAAAGTGTGTTTTAGTTCATGTAGTTATTTTTGGAGGTAATAAGAGAGCATTAATTTTCTCTAAAGAAGTAACCATTATCAAAGAGATGCCAAAGTCAAAGCACACAGTGGCACTAGAACCCAGTTGGTCAAGAGTGCCAAGTGGCACATGCAAGGTAGAGACATTGAGAGAATAGCGCCCAGGTGGTGAAGCACCAAGGAGGACAAGATGCCCATGCACCTAAGAAAGTCTTGCATTATTTGAGAAATGTGAGATATTACCTAAGGAATACCTTGATCACAGCGAGGAGAAATGCTCCCTGGAATCGTGTGAAGAACATTCATCTAAGACATTGAGTGGCCCTGACATATGCCCTAGCAAGAAGTAGAATACTGAGTGTTGATGACTACGCATGTAGATTGAGGTTCCAATGCTAGATGTAACGGTCCACTATCAATACCTGCATAGGTGATGAAAACATTCATGGTAGCCATTAGAAACCAGAGACATTGAGTTGCACAATGGATGTGAGGCAAAGTCGTCATTCACGGAGGAGGTGGAAGTCAAAAGGATCAAGATATACTAAATAAGTAAAAGCAAGGTACAAAAGGAATTATAATATGATGAGCAAAGATTAGAGTGCTTATCCAAGAAGACTTTATGATAGAAAGAGTACCAGTGGAGGTGCATTCTATCTTGGAAACAATTTGCTTGCATGGCACAGTAAGAAACCAGAGTCAGTCTCCTTATCCACAGTAGAGGCAAAATATATTACAGCGACAATGTGTTGTACGCAGGAGAAAGTTGTGCAAGATGAGGTTAAGTTGGATTTTGTTCCAACAACAAAGCAAGTAGCGGATATCTTCACAAAATAGTTGCCCAAGAAAGTCTTTGAGTACCTTCGCAATAAATTTGGAGTGGTCATGTTTCCCAAGAATTGACTAGCTATTAGGATCACATTCTTAGGGGGAGCATTTGTGTATTTGTTTATCTTTTTGCTCATGTTTTTGATTTTTGCTAAGTGTAATATTTTTGTCCTAAGAATGTTGTGCATGGAATCAGGGGGAGTTTACAACAGCCCTTTTGGTATTTTTTTCAAATGGAGAGAAGGGTTATAGGAAATTGCACGTGTGTTGCCAACAATTCCAAAGGGGGAGATTGTTGAGCAAGGTGTAGCGACAGTATTGTCATTATTGTCAACATAGTCAAATAGATCGGTTGATGCAATGGACATGAGTTCAGAGGTTACTCAGAGTATGTACAATGATGTTAAATGCTTATGAGGATGTTTACCCACCTTTTTGCATATTTTCCAAGAAGACCGAAGTGACCCATATGCTAAAGAAGCGAAAAAGCAAGGAAGAAAAAAGTGTCGTGATATCGTGACATGTTGCATTTTTGTGGCCAAAAGAGAAGAAAAAAAGCAAGGAGAAAAAGTATCGCGATATCGCGACATGTTGTATTTTCATGGGCCAAAGGAAAGAGAAAAAGCAAGGAGAAAAAGTTTCGCGATATCGTGACATGTTGTATTTTCGCAGGCCAAGGAAAGAGAAAAAGCAAAGAGAAAAAAGTGTCACGATATCGTGACATGTTGTATTTTCATGGGCCAAAGCAAAGAGAAAATGCGAGGAAAAAGTGTCGCGATATCACGACATGTAGCATTTTTGTGGACCAAAGCAAAGAGAAAGAGTAGAGAAAAAAAGTGTCGCAATATCGCAACATGTTGCATTTTCGTGGTCCAAATCAAAGAGAAAATGCAAGGAGGAAAAAGTGTCGCGATATCACAACATGTAGCATTTTCATAGTCCAAAGCAAAGAGAAGCAGAGAAAGAAAAAGTGTCACAATATTGCGACATGTAGCATTTTCACGGTCCAAAGCAAAGAGAAAGGCAGAGAAATAAAAATTTTCGCGATATCGTGACATGTAGCATTTTCATGGTCCAAAGCAAAGAGAAATGTAGAGAAAGAAAAAGTGTCGCGATATCATGACATGTCGCATTTTCACAACTCGAAAAGGGCAGGAAGGTAGAGAAGCAAAAGTGTCACGATATCGTGACATGTCACATTTTCATGACTCAAAAAGGGCAGGAAGGCAGAGAAGCAAAAGTGTCATGATATCGCGACATGTCACATTTTTGCGACTCGAAAAGGGCAGGAAGGCAGAGAAGCAAAAGTGTCGCGATATCATGACATGTCACATTTTCACAACTCAAAAAGGGTAGGAATGTAGAGAAGCAAAAGTGTCATGATATCGTGACATGTCGCATTTTCACGACTCGAAAAGGGCAGGCAAGCAGAGTAACAAAAGTGTCACGATATCGCGACATGTCACATTTTCGTGACTCAAGAAGGGCAGGCAGGCAGAGTAACAAAAGTGTCACGATATCATGACATGTCATGTTTTCATGACTCAAGAAAAGCCTCAAAATAGAAACGAACAGTAATGAAGGAGAAAACGAACAGTCATCGAAGGAGAAAACAAATGCATGCACAAGGGAAAAGAAAACGAATAGTCAGACATGCAAAGAGAAAATGAACAGACATGCAAAGAGAAAATGAACAGTCATGACCGAGAAAACGAATAGTCATGGTAGGAGAACATGGTGTCAATTATTTGCATGTGACTTATTTGACGAAATGCCTTCTCAAAATATACAAAAGGAGTTACAACTGGAGTTACAATTGAAGTTACAACTAGAGTTACAAAGAGAAAGGATGGTTATAAAAGGAGTGTTGCTTGGAGAATTTTAAAAGCACGGGGATTAAAGTGTAAATGATTTAATATTGCGAGGAGAGCGAGAGGCGTGTGAGAGGCAAGCGCGAGAGGTGTGCGATATGTGAAGCACGAGGAGAGCGCATGATAGGCGAGTGAGAAGGGTGTGAATTATGGGCAATGTTGAGTAAGCAATAGACTAGTCAAGGTCTTGTAAAAGTGAAGGCATTTATATGTCAATCTTCTAATTTTAGAATTGAAGTCCAAGTTGGTGCTTGGCATCAGGAGTTGGTGCTCCTTCTAGTTGGTGCTGGTAAATCAGGGGTTGGTGCTCCTTTCTGTTGGTGTAGATAAATCAGGGGTTGGTGCTCCTTCTAGTTGGTGCTGGTAAATTAGGGGTTGGTGCTCCTTTCTGTTGGTGTAGATAAATCATGGGTTGGTGCTCCTTTCTGTTGGTGTAGATAAATTAGGGGTTGGTGCTCCTTTCTGTTGGTGTAGATAAATTAGGAGTTGGTGCTCCTTCCAGTTGGTGCTGGTAAATCAGGGGTTGGTGCTCCTTCCATTTGGTGCTGGTAAATTAGGGGTTGGTGCTCCTTCCAGTGAATGCTAGTAAATTGATTGTAAAGTTGATTGCTTTGCAAATGCTAGATTTGGATGGGAGTCCAAACAGTCAATTTTTGAGGAGTAGCCAAATCGGTGAACCTCGGTACATCTTGTGTTGTGTGATGCTCTCTTGTTATATTTTCTTTATTTGATTTTAAGTTCTCATTATTTTGGCTTTGAGAGTTTACGATTTAAGTTTTATAGAGCTACACTGATTCACCCCCCCCTCTCGGTGTCATTGTGAGACTAACATTATGTAAAATATTTTAAGGAAAAAACAAAGCTTCTATTTTGAATTTACTATCTCAATTGTATTCCTTAAATGCTAATAGTGGATAGTATAGAAATATTTCTTCTAATATTAGCAAGAGAAAATATAGAAGATAAATTTCTTATTCAAGTTACATTAAGAGAACTTCCATAGAACTATAAACATTTAGTTACTTCACTACAAGTACTAAATAAGGAAATAATATTTGATGACTTAGTTAATATTCTTCAAGAATATGAAGTTGAAAATTTAGTCAAACATGAGATGACTAATAATGCTTTGGTATCTAAGGATATATATCATGTAATACTACAACACCATCAAAGCCACAATATAGATGAAAAACAATATTTTGTCACATATGTAGGTAAAGGGGTCATACTAGACTTTTTTGTAGATATAATTCTTTGAATAAAGGAAATAAAATGAATAGACCATTTAAAAATGTCCATTCAAGGTAGTATCAACTCCAATATAAATATGATCAACAACAAAAATATTAGTTACAATCAAGATAAGAAAATAAAAAAGGAAATCTAGTTCAATAAAATCAAGATATAAAATAATATACTAAAGCAAATGAATTTAAAGCTCTTACAATAAGAAATTTAATCAAGGATGAAAATAAATATAATTATAAAAAGGATAAAAATAGAATTTTTGAAGTCACTGATGTTATTGATGTTATAGAAAAATAGGCTACAATAAAGAATTCAAAGGAACAACAAAGCAAGATCAAGACCAAGATAAAAAATAATAGAATACATAAACATAAGAAAAAAAATAGAAAAGTTAAAAGAGATATAACCAAAGAAAAATTAGGTAAGAGAAAAGAATATAAGCACCAAAATCCATAGTAGTGCTATAACTAGAGAAAAAAACAAAATAAAGAATCAAATATTGAAGACTAAAGTCTTTAATAACCAAATAATGTAATATAGGGGGCCATTGGAGAATATTACATTATTTGGTACATGATAATGTACCCCAATGGTACCTATGGTACAATTTTAATATTAGAATAGGGTTTGAATCCATATTTTAGGAGTGTGATTTATTTTTTTCCTTTTATGTAAGTGTATATATGTAGGATATGCACAAGTGTCTTGTAATTATGTGAGCAAGTGTGTAATGTGAGAAATTGCACAAATGTATGTAATTAAGTGTGCAAATATGTAATCTAATAAAGTGCACACGTGTCATGTATTAGGTGTGCATGTAGAAGTGTGTAAGTGTCATGTAGAAGTGTACAAGTGGCATAGAGTTAAGTGTGCATTTAAATAGATTTTAAAGATTCATATATACAAGTGGCAAGATAAGAAGCCAAAATGACATGAGGGGTTTTTCCTATATGTGGTATAGAAAAGGTTGCAAATCCTAGATATGTGAGGAGTTCAATATACAAAGAATCTAAGAGTCACCTTTATAAGATTATATTATGGAGGTAAATCTCCATGAATGATATAGAACAATATTTGGAAAATGTTTAAAACATTTAAACATTAATATTGAAGTTTGTATGCATATTTAGAGCAATCCTATCATAATTTTTTCTTCATGTTATTGTATCAATGAATTTTTATATTTACATTCATATTTTTCATTTTCATGAGTATTATTATTAGTTATGTTGGTCATTTTATATATTGATTTTTCTTATATTTGAGAATATGCAAGTATCTAGAATATTGGGACCTAAGATAATGTGGCTTAAAATCCAACATAAAATAGATTATCCATGGCAATACTACAAAATATTACAATTGAACATCTAAGCTTTTTTGGTTGTAATGTATATGTGCATGTTCCAAAGAAAAGGAGGATAAAAATAAATGCTAAAACCATATGGAGGATATTTCTTGGTTATGATGATGATTCTATAGGATATAGAATAACTGATTCAATTACAAATAAAATTCAGGTGAGTAGAGATGTAGTTTTTGATGAAAGAAATAAAAACTCTATTGAAGATAAAAAGGTTGATACAAGACCAATTCTAAATATTCTAGATGAAAAAAACACATCAAATGAAGAAAAAATAAATTAATTAATGAGCCAATTGAAAACATAGAATTCATAATGACACGTTAAATAATACAAATATAATGATATAGAAATACATTTAAGGTCTCAAAGCTAGAACAAATGCTAAATCTTACCACTAGAAGACCTCAAACCCATAGTATGACAAGAAAAAATATGACAACCATAATGGAAAACATCCATGGAATTAGAATATGTAGTATTAATGAAGAATAAAACATGAGATCTAGTTTATCTACCATGAAGAAATAAAGTGGTAGGATGTAAATGGGTTTACAATACAAAATACAAAGTAAATGCTTCTTCTAAAACATACATGATAAAATTAGTTGCAAAAGGATATGCTCAAATAGAAGGATTTTATTATGAAGAAGATATGCTCAAAATTAGTTGTAAATGGTTTGCTATGGGTTGGTGGAGGATAATCTATGAGTCCGATTCACAGATAATTATCAATTTGTTAAAGACTCACCATATTGATAATGTTCACTGGAGGTTGACCTTGGTTGTTCAAAATATTCTTCAAATCTATTGTAATTTGGAGTTTATCTCTTTTGTTCACATTCCTAGGGAATGGAATAGGGTTGTGGATTGTTTGGCCAAATGGGCTTCTCAGTTTCAAGGGAATTGGTTTGTTAAGGGTTGGGATCACCTCCCTTTCAACTGTTCTCAGCATCTTCATAATTTACTTGCTGAGGATATGTCTGGTTGAGGTTTTTATTGGCTATTTTTTGGTGGTTGTTTGTTCTCGGCTATAAGTTTTCTTTGATCTAATAAATTCTTACCCCTCTTTTATTAAAAAAAATAGAAGGAATTTATTATGAAGAATATAATACACCTAAAACAAGAATGACTACCTTTCGGACAATTTGTGCAATAGTAGCACAACTTGGGTGGAAATTTTCATCAAATGGATGCTAAGAGTATATATATTAATGGTTATCTTGAAGAATAGGTATATATGACTTATCCAAAAGGTTTTGTTATCAAAGGGAAATAATATAAGGTTTGTAAATTAAATGAATATTTATACAGATTAAAGAAAACACCAAGATTATGGTACATTAAGATTATAATCATTTTCTATGATAAAATTTCAAAATAAGTACATTAGATTCAAATATTTATACAAAAAAGGTTGTATTAGAAAGAATAATTCTTGTAGTGTATTTCAATGATGTAGTAATCATAAAAATGTCAAAGATTCTAATATATGAAGTAAAAAATTATCTAGAAAAAGATTTTGAAATGACAGATCTATGATTACTACATTACTATCTTGGTTTAGAAATTTGTCAAAATGAAAATAGATTAACAATAAAAAATAAAAAGTAAGATAATCAATACTTGAGAAATACAGAAAGAAAAATTGTAAACCTAAAGACACACTTATGGAGCAAGGGTCACAACTATCAAGATATGATAAGACATTTTTGATTTCTACTACTATGTAATGACAAATAATTGGTAGCCTTTTGTATTTAACAAATACCAAACCTGATATTTTTTTTTTGTAAATGATATCTCTAGATTCATGCAATAACCTAAGAATGTCATTGAAAATCCACAAAAAATATGTTGCAATATATAAGCAAGTCTACGAAATATGGATTAAAATAGAAAAAGAAATGATAATTTTACTTACATGGATATTCAAATTTTGACTATGTTGGATCTATAGATGACAAAAAAACTAACATCATGATATGTGATGTATCTTTGATTAGAATATTTTTCTCAGTATAGTAAGAAATAATATGCAATGTATCTTTCATCAATATAAGTAGAGTATTGTGCAACAAGATATGAAATATGTGAAGCACTTTGATTACGATACATATGGTTAGATATGACAATCCAAAGGGTTCCAATAGTACTAAATTTTGATAATCAAGGAGTTATTTTTTTTTTTTTTGAATTTACATGGTGGAATCGGTAGCCACCATGAATCCAAGCAGGTTTTCCATCTTTTATGGCCGCCACAGTATTCTGTGATGTCCACCCTAGAAGCCGCCACACAGATCTTCATGCATGCCCCCTATAACCACCATGCCATAATCATTTTAAACCTTTTATGTTGCTGAAAGCACCAGGAGATAATCAATGAGTTATTAAATTAACAAAAAATCTCATTATTCATGAAATACCAAAACATATTGAAGCATAATGTCAATTTATTAGAGGTCATGTTTAGATTCACCATATTCATATAAAACATGTTTCCACTAAAGAACAAATTGTAGATATTTTAAAAAAAGCTTTTAGTTGAAACAAGTATCATATATTTTAGATTTATCTATGCACATCAAGATACTTTCATACCAAATAATGTAATACAAGGTGGTGTTGGAGATATTATATTACTTGGTAACATTATATATTTGTAAGTATGAGTTATATTTTATTTAATGTATGTGTCAAGTGTCTAAATGACAAAATGATACAATGAAGGTAATGGGAGGTTTTATCATATGTGTGGAATAGGAAAGGATGCATATCCTAAATGTGTGAGGAGAGCAATAATCAAAGAATTCAAGATTCATTTTCCAAGGTTATATTATGGATACAAAGCTCCATGTATTATATCTAAATATCAATAAATATATGAGAACATCATAGATAAAAGATCTTGAGTCTCTATTGAAATATTGTAATTTTATGAATGTTATATTGATTAGAGATCTTACTTGCATTATTGTTTTGATTCATATTTGATTCTAGATATTAAACTTGTGATTAATCTAGCATCCATTAATTTCAAGCAGTATGATATTATTCCAACTAGGAAAGATTTATCTAACCATGTTTTTTAAACAATTATTAGAAAAATCTTAAGAAAAAGTATATAAATAATCTATGCTTTCCATGGGGTGAGATAGGGAAGGATCATGTAATGATACAAAATTAATCTACAAGAAAACACAAAAATTTTATTTATTTTTTACTAAGGAGAGGGATTCATAAACCCCTAACTTTTAAGTAACTAACGTATAACATATCCTAATTTAATGAAGAGCTACATCTCACTAGATACCCTAAAACAAGTCCATTTGTTTAGGCGTATTATGTGTTACTACAAATAATTTTATCCCTCTCATCTTCCTTGATGAGCTAAACTTATCACCTTTAGTAAATCAAAGGTATACACCCATATACATACCATACACAAGTTAATATATGTAGGTATGCTACACATATTGTGAGTTAAGCTATCCATGTCATCTACATGATGAACTATCTTAACTCAAATGTAGCATTTCCACAACTTAGTTATCATTTTCCCTAAAGGATCTCAATTCCATTAGGCCACCTATGTTCACCCTAAGGGGGTCTTAATTACCCTAGGTCACCACTAAGTTCACCCTAGAACTCCATACTAATATTTTTGTTGTTTTTAGCAAGAAAACAAGAACATATACTAAATCTAACAAAAAAAATATTCAAAAAGCATACATAAGATACTAGAAATAAACCACATTTAAAGAAGGTATACATTGAAGGAAATAAATTTAAATGAAAAACATAAACAATCCAAAATAGTAATTCAAAGGCCCTTCATACAACAATTAACAATTATTACATATAAGCAAGTATGGTAAATCCTCCATACTCTTAAGGAATAATATATTACATCAATTTCATCAGGGAAATATCCCCACAATTCATATATATTTAAACATAAGTAAATCATTAAAGGTAGAATAAACTAACACATTGGTTCCAATTGCCTCCTTGTCCTGCTTAGAATTTCATCAATTGTTTGAGGATAGCAGGGGATCATGGCACTCATGGTTCCATGATACACATGTTTCCAAATATATTTACTTATTTCAATGCCAAATTGCAACTATACAATTAAATCAAGTATATAACCATCTACTACATAGTTGAAAATCACAATTTTTATTTTCACCTCTCATTAACCATAGAGAGTCTTTCAACACATGCAACTAGACCATGGGTTTTACTTTAAATAATTTATTCAACCCTTATTTTAAAATTAAAGTCTCATACCTTTAATCATCAAACAATCTAGGTTCCTTCCATCAAGAAATAACAATTTCTCTAAAGTCCCATACCTTTTAAATTAAATTCTTATACCATTAATTTATAAAATAAACTAATCACATTTATTTATTACATCAAAGTCATGCACTTTAATCCATAAATAATTTTTTTTCCTTCATTTTATAAATTAAAGTTTCATACCCTTAATTTACAAAACAAACTAATTACATTTATTAATTAAATCAAAATCTCCTGCTTTATTCTATAAATAAACCCTTTTCCTTCATTTTATAAATTAAAGTCCCATACGCTTACTTTATAAAAATAATCACATTTAATTATTAGATCAAAGTCTCCTGCTTTAATCCATAAATAAACCCTTTTCATTCATTTTATAAATTAAACTCCCATACCCCTAGTTTATAAAATAAACTAATTACATCTATTTATTAAATCAAAGTCTCATGCCTTAATCCATAAATAAACCTTTTTCCTTCATTTTATAAATTAAAGTCCATTACCCTTAATTTACAAAACAAACTAATTACATCTATTTATTAAATCAAAGTCTCAAGCTTTAATCCATAAATGAACCCTTTTCCTTCATTTTATAAATTAAAGTCCCATACCCTTAATTTACAAAACAAACTAATTACATTTATTTATTAAATCAAATTCACCTCCTTTAATCTATAAATAAACCCTCTTCCTTCATTTTATAAATTAAATTCCCATGACCTTAATTTGGCTTCCGCACGGCCGATAGCTTCAACTTATGCTAAAGCTATCAGAGCAAGGAATTGCGCCAGGGAAGAGGTCTCGCAAGTTCGTGCTGAAAATTTTCCACAAGGTAACAATACCAATCCTGTTGTTGAAATTTATGTTATTGAGTTTGATAATGCATGAAAGTAGCTAGAAGAGCATACCTTGATACTATATTTCTTGTATCGCATCTCGAATGATACTTTGATCCAATCTTGGATTTAGCAGTATTGGAAACCTTATGGCATTAAGATAGAGAATATCCAAAAAAATCAAAGGGGTTTTTCTTTTTTGCTTTGCTGATGCTCAACATGCACAAGAATTTTTTAGTCGGGGTCCCTAATATGTCTAAATATATTTTCTTATTTTTCAAAAGTGGTCTAGATATTTCTCTATCAATTATGAGGCTTCTCTGGAAGTGCATGTTTAGGCTGAGTTCCCTAGTATTCCAACTACCCTATGGCCATTCTTGAAAAGTATTGTTTCCACCCTTCGGAAGGTGGTCTACTTAGAACCAAATAAATTCTATAATGTCTGCCCTAACAGGCACATTTATGTCAAAGTTGATCTTTCCAAAGACCTTACTAATTCTATTGACCTAAATATTGGTGATAAATTTTTTACACAGTGTGTTGTGTACATTAATTTACCCTATACCTATTATCATTGTCAATCATATGGATGATAATTTCAAATCATGCAATATTGTTGTTCCTCCCCTTGTTCCAATAGAATCCTCCATATGAATGGACTATAGTGACAAATAGGAAAAATCATCTACCTATTAGGACATGAACTTGGTTAGTGCGTATAATGAAATTTTGTCCAATAAGGTAAGGTCTCCAATGCTAAATAGTGTGAATAATTGCCAACATTTACTTTTCATAAGTAGAACAGGCTAGATTATTTTTAGAAAACAGTTGGATTGTAAAATCTAGAGGCCTTTCATCTTGCATGAGTATGACTTCTATTCTGACCCTCGAGGCATCACTTTCAATGATGAATGGTTTAGAATAGTTGGGTGTAGCTAGGACAGGAGTGGTACGCATTGCATTTTTCAATGTAGTGAGAGCTTCATCCGCTTGAGATGACCACTTGAAGGTATTTTTCTTAAGCAATGTTGTTAGAGGTGCTGCAATTTTTCCATAATTTTTGACAAATTTTTGATAATATCCTGTTAGCCCTAGAAAACCTCATAGACCTTTTAAGGTTTTTGGAATAGGCCAAATTTTCACATCCTCAATTTTGTGAGGATCTACCTTAACTCCGTATTTAGAGATAATGTGTCCTAAGTATTTGATTTATTTCTTTCCAAAGGAACACTTGGATTTATTTGGATAGAGTTGATTTTCCTTCAAAATTTTCAATGCTTGGCTAATATGGTTCAAATGATCTTCCCTTTTTTTGTTGTAAATCAAGATGTCATAAAATAAAACTAAGATAAATTTACGAAGGAAAGGGTGGAATACCTTGTTCATTAAACTTTGAAAAGTGGAAGGAGCGTTGGTAAGGCCAAATGGCATCACCAAGAATTCATAGTGCCCTTCATGAGTGTGAAAGACAGTCTTTGGAATGTCTTTTTTGTTAGTTCTGATTTGGTAATAGCCAAATCATAAGTCTAGTTTGGAAAAATAGGCAGCCCCGTGTAGTTCATCTAGTAGCTCGTCTATGAATGGAATAGGAAATTTATCCTTGATGATCATTTTGTTAAGTTCTATAAAATTAACACATAAATACCATGACCCATCCTTATTCCTCACTAATATAACTGGAGAGGAGTAGGGGCTTCTGCTAGGTCTAAAGAACCTTGCTTTAAGAAGCTCTTGTAATAGCTTCTCTATCTCGGTCTTTTGTAGATATGGATAATGATAAGGACTAATATTAGGGGGTGGATGCCCTGACAGTAGTTGAATAGAGTGATCATGACTTTGTTATGGAGGCGGTCCTTTTGGTTCAATGAATACTTCTTTATGGTGTTCTAAAATATTTTGAAACTCTGGTACCTCTTGTTCTTTGTGAGTGGGCTGGATTAAAAATAATTGGGCTACCATTCCTTTGCTTCCTTTACAGATAATTTTCTCTATCCTATGAGAATTTATGATTTGTGAGAGTCCAAATTTTAATCCTTTGATAGTATAAGTTTGGTTCTTCTCTGTGAACTTCATCCATAATTCGTTAACTATGCTTAATGTTCTTAGCCATTGTACTCCCAGTACAATGTCACAACCACCTAGGGGTAGTACATACATGTCTCCCTTCATGTTATAATCCCTCATAGTCAGTTTAATATTTCAATATTTTCCTTTACATGCAATTTTTCCTCCATTTCCAATCATCACTTTGAAATTATTACAAGGATATATAAAACAATTAGCTTGTTTAGCCACCATTGGATTGATAAAATTGTGCATGCTACCTAAGTCTAGGAGCACAATAAGATTTTGTTTCTTAAAATTCCCTTTTACCCACATTGTTTTTGGAGCAAAAAATCTAGCAAGGGCGTTGAAGGAAACTTTAGGCGTATTCTCATCATCACTTTCTTGTGTGTCGGATACTACTTCTACTTCTATCTTAGTTTATTCTTTAGATGAATTACCACCATACATGAGGCGCATTTATGATTTTGGTTGAATTTATCATCACAGTGGTACCAAAGACCTTTAGCTTTTCATTCCTTCATTTCTTCGAAACTAAGGCGTTTAATTGGTAGGGTTGGGTTTAGTTTGGGAGTTGTGTAGGAATTTTTTACCCTTCCATTTGTATGGTCTTGGGGTTAGTGTAACTATTTTATGATTTTCCCATTTGTGGTTTTCCCAATCGACATTGTGCCATGATTTTGTCCTCTGCTAGTTTTGCCAATCCTATGGTCTCCATCATTTTTATGGGTCTGTACATTTGTACCTCTATTCAGATTCTTATTTTAATCCACTGATGAAACAATCTTGAAAGAAGGAAGCATCTAGCCTGATTGTCTAATTTTTCAATATTTCAAATTCATCTTGATATTCTTTTACCAAAGTTTTTTGGCATAATTTTGTGAGAGTTCCTTTGAAATTTTCAAAAGCACTATATCCAAACTGCACTAATAGGTTTTTTGTAAAGGCGAACCAAGTAGGAGTGCTATTGTTTTTTTCAAACCATTGGTACCATGGGATGGATTCATTCTCTAAGTTAAAGGATGCAATATGCAATTTTTGTCTTTCAAGAATTTGATTCAATGAGAAATATTGCTCTGCCCGATAAATCCAGTTTGTAGGATCACCTTCTTCAAAATTTTGAAAATCCAACTTGGTAGTCCTGGGTAGGATGGATGTTTGTGGCCCTTCCAATGGTGACCTATGTGGAAATCCTCCATTAGTTTGATTTATTTGCATTTGTGCCATATTCTGACTAATGAATTCTAGTTTTATGTTTAATGCGAGTATTGTTTCTTGGAGTTCTTGTGTCTTAGCGATGTTCTCCTCTTTGCCTTGGAAAATTTCTTGAAGAAGTTTCTCCATAGTGATGTCTTGTGATCGTCGTCCTTCGACCATTGCGGTAGGGTTTTGGAGACTTTATACCTTTCTAATTTGCAAAAATTTGACAAACTTTGATAGGAAGGGCCAAAATTTGTTATCAATTTTTGTAAAAGTTCCTTAAAAAAAAAATTGTTTGCTAACATGCCCCTTTTTGACAAAACTTTGGTTTTCAACTTATTTGATTTTGGCACCGTGGTACGAAAATGTGGAAGGTGGGTATGAAATAGGCGATAGCATGAAGGTAAGGTGATAGAATGGCAGAGATGCAGGCAGTAGAGTGGCAGAGAGTGTGAGCGACAAGCATGAGGTAAGCGACAAGTAGGGCGGTAAGCATGAGGTAATCGACAAGTAGTGCGGTAAGCACGAGGTGAGCAGTAATGAGGGTGGCGGTGAGTAAAAGGTGGCACAAAGGGCATGGCATAGAAGGGTGCAAAGTGGCAGTGGTAGGCTCAATAGTCGACACGTGATATGGGCATAAAAAGGAAGGTGGGATCAATTTTTAAGGAGTTGAGAGCAGACCCGAAGCAGGAATGAAGCTAGAGTGTGATAGGACTAAAAAATAAGGCACACATTATTTACAAGTTATCTTACAATATATAAGCATCAAGCTTAGGAGGGAGATATGACAAGTTTCATAAGCTCCACTCCAAGTGTCTTTCAGAAGACACCACTCCAGCTCAAACTGAAGATAGGGACAAGTGGCAGAAGACAAATGTCAACTTATGGAGGTAGTCATTTTGGCTCATTGAATACTTCTTTATGGTGTTCTAAAATATTTTACAACTCTGGAGCATCTTGTTATTTGTGAGTGGGTTGGATTGAAAATAATTGGGCTACCATTCCTTTGCTTCCTTTACAGATAATTTTCTCCATCCTATGAGAATTTATGATTTGTGAGTTTTCAAATTTTAATCCTTTGATAGTATAAGTTTGGTTCTTCTCTGTGAAATTCATCCATAATTCATTAAATTTCCATTTAACTATGCCTAATGTTCTTAGCCATTGTACTCCTAGTACAATGCCACAACCACCAAGGGGTTGTACATACATGTCTCCCTTCATGTTATAATCCCCCATAGTCATTTTAATATTTTAGTATTTTCCTTTACATATAATTTTTCCTCCATTTCCAATCATCACTTCGAAATTATTACAAGGATATATAAAAAAATTAGCTTGTTTAGCCACCCTCGAATCGATAAAATTGTGCGTGCTACCTAATTCTAGGAGCACAGTAATATTTTATTTCTTAAAATTCCCTTTTACCCTCATCGTTTGTGGAGAAAAAAGTCCAACAAGGGCGTTGAAGGAAACTTTAGGTGTATTCTCATCATCACTTTCTTGTGTGTTGAATACTACTTGTATTTCTATCTCAGTTTATTCTTCGGTGGAATTACCGCCATCCATAACATCTAGATATACAACTTTTGTGAGGCGAATTTATGATTTCGGTTGAATTTCTCATCATAGTGGTAGCAAAGACCTTTAGCTTATCATTCCTTCATTTCTTCGAAACTAAGGCATTTAATTGGTAGGGTTGGGTTAAGTTTGGGAGTTGTGTAGGAATTTTGTACCCTTCCATTTTGCATGGTTTTGGGGTTAGTGTAAATATTTGATGATTTTCCCATTTGTGGTTTGTCCAATCGACGTTGTGTCATGATTTTATCCTCTACTAGTTTTGCCAATCCTATGGTCTCCATCATGTTTATGGGTCTGTACATTTGTACCTCTATTTGGATTTCTTATTTTAATCCACTAATGAAACAATATTGAAATAAGGAAGCATATAACCCGATTGTCTGATTTGCCAATATTTCAAATTCATCTTGATATTCCTTTACCAAAGTGGTTTAGCATAAGTTTGTGAGTGCTCCTTTGAAATTTTCAAAAGCACTATATCCAAACTGCACTAATAGATTTTCCATAAAGGTGAACCAAGAAGGAGTGCTATTGTTTTTTTCAAACCATTGGTACCATTGGATGGCTTCATTCTCTAATTTAAAGGATGCAATATGCACTTTTTGTCTTTTAGGAATTTGATTCAATGAGAAATATTGCTCTACCCGATAAATCCAGTTTGTAGGATCACCTTCTTCAAACTTTGGAAAATCCAACTTGGTAGTCCTGGATAGGATGGATGTTTGTGGCCCTTCGAATGGTGACTGATGTATCGATCCTCTATTAGTTTAATTTGTTTGCATTTGTGTATATTCTGACTGAAAAATTCTAGTTTTATGTTTAATGCGAGTACTATTTCCTGGAGTTCTTGTATCTTAGCAAAGTTCTCCTCTTTGCATTGGAAAATTTCTTAAAGAAGTTTCTCCATAATGATGTCTTTTGATCGTCATCCTTCAGCCATTGCAGTAGGGTTTTGGAGACTTTATACCTTTTTGATTTCCAAAATTTTGACAAACATTGATAGGAAGGGCCAAAATTTGTTATCAATTTTTGTAAAAGTTGCTAAAAAATATATATATTATTTGATAACGTGCCCCTTTTTTGACAAAATTTTTGTTTTCAACTTATTTTATTTTGGCATCATGGTAAGGAAATGTGGAATGTGGGTATGAAATAGGTGATAGCATGAAGGGAAGGCGACATAATGGTAGAGATGCAGGTGGTAGAGTGGCAGAGAGGGCGAGCGACAAACACAAGGCAAGCGACAAGTAGGGCGATAAGCATGATGCAAGCAGCAATGAGGGTGGTGACGAGTATGAGGTGGCATGGAGGGCATGGTACCAAAGGGTGTAAAGTGGTAGAGGTAGTCTTGATAGCCGACACGCGGTATGGGCATGAAAAGGGAGGTGGGGTCAGGATCAAAGGAGCAAAGAGTAGACCCGAAGCCGAAACGAAGCTAGAGTGTGATAGGACTGAAAAATAAGGCACACATTATTTACAAGTTATCTTACAATATATAAGCATCAATATTAGGAGGGATATATGACAAGTTTCATAAGCTCCACTCCAAGTATCTTTCAGAAGACACCACTCCAACTCAAACTGAATACAGGGACAAGTGGTAGAAGACAAATGTCAACATGTCAATTATAGGCATAGTGCACATTATAACAATAATATATTCTAACATTCCCCCTTAATGTGCACTATCCTAAAAATATATGTCAACATTAGATAACATTCCCCCTTAATGTTGATTTCTTTTACATAGATATAGCAAATTGCTAAAATGAGAAAACTTGTCTTTCCTAGGTGACTTGGTGAAGATGTCTGCTACTTGATATTGAGTTGGTACATACTCCATGTGTATAATGTCTTCTTGTACCATCTATCTAATGAAGTGATGATGGATCTCAATGTGTTTTGTTCTAGAATGGAAAACTGGATTCTTGGTCATCTTGATGGTAATTTGATTGTCACAATATATATATATATATATATACATGGTCGACCATGTATGAATAGCCCAAAATCCTAAAGTAATTGCCTCAACCATATTGCCTCCTTAGTTGCCTCAACTTCTGCTCTATATTTAGCTTATACTAAAGATAATGAAACTATGTTCTACTTCTTTGTGCTCCATGAAATAGAGCCCTGGCCCAACCGAAAACAATAACCTGATGTGGATCTTCTAGTTTTAGGACAACTAGCCCAATCTGAATCTATGTAGCCAACCAATGAAAAATCATCACTTGATGTATAGATAAGGCCATGATGAGGTGTGGCCTTGAGGAATATCATAATCCTCTTAGCTATTATCCAATGGCTCTTCTTAGGATCCTGCATGAATCTAGAAATAAGGCCAACTCGAATGGCAAATATCTGGTCTAGTTGAATTTAAGTAGATCAAACTTCCAACTAGCTTCCTGTAAAGGGTATCATCAATCCTTTCTTCATCATCACTATTAACCAATTTCAACTTGGTTTCCATGGGAGTGAGAGAGGGATTACACTCCTCCATGTGAAACCTTTCCAAAATAGACTGAATGTATTTAGCCTGTGAGATAAAAATCTTACCAGGTTGTTGTCATACCTCTATGCCTAAGCAATAGTGGAGGAGGCCTAAATCTATCATCTCAAAGTTCTTGCATAAGTCCTCCTTGAGAAACCTTATTCCTTCTATGTCATCACCTATAATGAGAAGATCATCCACATACAATGTAACCAAAATGATGTGGTTCCTCCAATGTTTCACATAGAGAGTAGATTCTGCTATGGATCTAGTGAAACCAAGGTTGAGAAAATAGGAGTCAATATTTGCATACCAAGCTCGGGGTGCTTGCTTCAACCCATATAGAGCTTTCTTTAATCTGAGGACTTTGTTTTTTTGACCTTCAACTGTGTACCCTAGTGGTTGTTTCACATACACTTCCTCCTTCAAATGACCATTGAGAAATGCACTTTTGACATCCATTTGATATATTGGCAAATGTTTTTGATCTGCCATAGCAATAACTGTCTTGATTGTAGTCATATTAGCCACAAGAAGAAATGTCTCCTCATAATCAATTCCCTCTTGTTGCTTATATCCTTGAGCTACTAGGTGAGCCTTGTAGCGATCTAGTGAGCCATCTACTTTATATTTTGCTTTGTATACCCATTTTGTGCCAATGGTATATTTTCCTTTGGGTAAATCAACTAAATCCCAAGTGTGCTTTTTTCAATGTAATCTAATTCTTGATCCATGGCAAGAACCCATTTAGGATCACCAAGTGCTCTTTGACATTAGAAGGTTTAGGTTGGCTAAGTACTTTCACCATTAGGGCATAATTCACTTGGTGTCTTAGGGTTGGAGGCCTTTTACTTATATAGGTGGGCAAATGATTTTGGGCTTCATATATTGTGGCTTGAACCCACTTGGGTAAAGGATTGGATGATGTTACTTGATCATTAGGATGAGGATATGGAGGACATGGAACATTTATAAGAAGTTCTTCTTGTGGATGAATTTATTGATTTATGAGTGAAGGATAAGGACTAGATGATATTGTATGCATGAATGGAGCAACTATTTCATTAGTTATTTCTAAAGTGGGGGCCTTAGGAGGATTAGCTGGGGGATACTCATGAAAGGTAACATCCCTAGATAAAATGATTTACTTGGAAATAGGTTCATATAATTTATATGCATTAGCATTATCACTATAGCCAAAAAAGATGCATTTTTTAATCTTATCATCAAACTTCTTCATTTTCTTATGAGGAATATGAGCATAGGCATCACATCCAAATATTCTCAAATGGTCCACATAGGGCATTATTCCACTCCATTCTTCTTCAGGTGTTATTTCATGTAAGGCCATTGTGTATGAGCTATTGGTCAAGTATGCAGCAATAATAGCAGCTTCTTCCCAAAATGAGTTAGGTAATATAGTAGCATGTAACATTGATTTTTTCCTATTTGTGATTCTTTGATTCATCCTCTATTTTGTTGTGGGGTATAAGGGGTTCTGAATTGATTCCTTATCCCATGATACTTACAAAAATTAAAGAATTCATTGGATACATATTCTCCACCATTATCCGATCTTAAGGTGGAGATTTGATAGCCACTTTCTCTTTCAACAAGTGCGATGAATTCTTTGAACTTATCAAGGGCTTGCCACTTATGTTGAATTAGGTGTATCCAAACCTTTTTGTTGTAATCATAAATGAAAGTGATGTAGTATTTAGCCCTAGTATAATATTGAACATACATTGGCCCACAAATTTCTAAATGAACCAATTGCAAAGGTCTATTGGCTCTCCATGCCTTTCCTATTTCAAATGGTTGCCTATGGTGTTTGGCTATTACACATGGCTCACAAAAATATTTTGACTCCTTAAGATGTGGAAGTCCTTTAACTAATCCTTTTGTAGCCATCATTTGAAGATTATTAAAATTTAAATGTCCCAATATTTCATGCCACATGTACTCCAAAGTGAAAGTAGTTGTTGTATGCAAATATGTTTGTGTTATAGATTTTGTAAGAAGGTAGTAAACACCATACTTTTTGACTCCCATGGCCTTGACATTGTCATTGGGTTCCTTAATGTAGCATTTGTCTTTTTCAAAATAGACATTATAGACCTTATCTGTAAGTTGTCCAATAGAAAGAAGAATCCTTTTAATACTAGGCACATACAAAACATCTGTTGCAAGAACATTATTAGCATCATGCAAAGTAAGTGGTGCCTCACCAACACCTTCAATGGATAGAGCACTTTCATCACCAAAATTAATGATTTGATTTGATGTAGGTTGAACATTGGTCAACTAATATTTCCTTCCTATCATGTGCTTTTCTACTCCAAAATAAATATACCAACATTCTTTACCTTCAACGTTAACTTGGTTGGTTGCATACAATGTGTTGGGATTATTATTTTTTTGATTCTCCCTGTTCTATTTAACTTTTATAGCAATTATCAACATTATGATTCCATTTTCCACAATATTCACACCCTTGTTGATTATTGTTTTGACCCC